>JAUESF010000074.1:224896-241482 GCA_032274765.1 Malacoctenus tetranemus | reverse complement strand
TGTGTGTGTGTGTGTGTGTGTGTGTGTGTGTGTGTGTGTGTGTGTGTGTGTGTGTGTGTGTGTGTGTGCGTGTGTATGTATGTATGTATATAATGTGATGTATGAATAAAATGACAAAAAATGAGTAAGTCCTAACTTCATCTAGCAAACAGAAAAGCTGCGTGTGAAAGGATGAACTGAACACTGAGACGATTGCAGCCTCCAACAACAGACGGCATCAACTTTACCATGTGTCACTTCAGAGTCTATGATATCCATGGTGTTACCTGTGTTGCTAAATAAAACAAAGACTGTCATTATGCTGCAAGAATAACAAGCCAATTATTCAAAGCAGCGGTACCTTTAGACACCGATAGAGACAGACTCCGGCCTCCTGGGGTCCGTCTGGATTGCAGAAAATCTCTAGCGTGGGTGTGCAAAGATGTTTACTTTGTTTCACTAACAATCTGCTAGTCCTGCTGATATACACAAGTTTTAATAAGCATTTGACACATTGAGCCTTGAAGGATCACGCGTCCTCTGTCCTTGCAATCCCTCCATTCTTTGATTTTTTTCCCCCTTTCAAACTTGTATTATGTTTTCACCCATGATGAACTCCAAAGAAAAAAAGAAAGTGACAAAAATAAGACAAGGTGGCAAGGATGAAGAGGCATCAATAGCATACAGAGAGAAAACAACAGAGGATGTCTGCCAAAAAAGGGTCTTGCAAGTGTAATAGATGCCCTGTCACTTGAAGAAATGAACGCAAGTTCAGTGGCTTTGCATGAACTCCTCAGCAGACACACCAATGGGGAACCACCCACCCTGACACCAAGGCCTATTGGCAGAGCTGCCGATCACCTGATAGACATTCAATTGGTGTCTGCTGACTCACGACTACCGAGTTTTCTTAGGGTCAGGGGACACAACTAAGTTGTAACTGACCAGCAGATGGCAGCAAGAACAAGAGAGCTAGTGAAAGCTAGCTACGGCATTGCTCACAAAGAAGTATGGAACTGAAATAGGCTCAGTGTTAGAGTCATACAAACAGATTTGTTCCAGTTGTCTCTTTAGAAAAATGTTGAAGTTGTCCTGAGTGAAAGTTACTATGCTCGACTGTCACTGGTCCCGCCCACTTAAAATCAGGCCACTCAAACATAGCCTTGAGTTCCACACCCCTGTCTTAGAGTTCCCAACCTCCTTTCTATTGGGCTGCCTCCAAGCCGGTAAAAACCTCGTCCTGATTCTTGATTTTTCGAAGACATCACAGTTAAATCAAACGCCTACGGACATACCAAGTACCAGCAACACAAACATGCAGAAAACCTGAGTATAAAGGCAAAAGATCCCAGTGCCCTTCAGGCTGGAGACCACTGATTTCCAGGAACGGCCTTGAAGTCACTGCAGCGCACTCTTCATGGGAAAGAGGGTTTGGAGGGTTTGATGAGACAAAGAACGTCGGGACAATGCACCAGCGAGTCAAGGTGGTTCAGAGGCCTGCTCTCATCTCTTCAGCTGACCTCCTCTGTTCTGTCCTTGTTCATTCACAGATCATGAACTCAACCCGAGCACGCTGGAAACTCATTTCCTGTCTCCACGGGCCGCCTGCTCTCCTCGACTCACTGACAACATACAACCAGGCGACGTGATTGATGGTGAGGGACTGGGCCTGTACTGCTCAGCAACTTTGCATTCCCCCAATAGGATCCCAAGTGAAAGAAAATTGGCAGTTTAGATTTCTTCATCTGTTGTGATGACCAAAGAGTCGGCATTTTGAAATGTCAAGAAATACCTCTTTTCTCCTAAAAATGACAAATCACTTTCTTTTGTTTTTGACCAGGGTAAAACACTCCTTTTGATTTTGTCATTTCACAACAGAAGCTTTCAAAAATAGGCCTATTTTTGAAAAAAACCTCAATAAAGTGTTGTCCTGATGAACATTGTGGCGAGCAGCAACCACCTGAAAGACTGGAGGTGGTGGTGATTGGCTGGAGATGGGTCACGTGGATGTTGTCATTGCGTGACCACAGTTTGCGTACCTGGCCGTCTGCTGCTTAGGTAAAGTTAGACAGATACTCACAGATTTGTCATCCCTGCATCAATAACTTATCACCGACACCTCACTGTACTCACAGCCAGGTCGACTGTGAGCTACAACCGCTTTTTTCTCCAAACTATTTGTATTTTGTGCCGGAGGAATTGCATTGGGCTCTATGCAGACCTGCGGCGCTCCGAAGGCACAGGGACCGTCTGCAAATTGCAACACCAGAAAACAAGAGAATCATAAAGTTCAGAGCTTCACCAAGGACATGCGTTGAGTCAAAGGGTGTTTCCATATGAAGGAATGAAGGGAGAGAATTTCCATTTTCTGCTCAATAATCCAAGTCAATGTTAAACTTCCCATCTCAGAAAAGCAGGCAGCCGCCACTGATATGTGTGATCAGTGATGGCGAGCCTCTATTTCTCTTCAAGTTCCCCTGTCTCATCCAAACACCAGAGCACAACAATGATTTTCTGAGTAGAAAGGATCTGTTCCTGAGGTTTTTGCACTTTGTAGCTGCTGCTCGGACTCCCCGCTCGGTTTTTTAGCCCGCAAACGAAATCTGAAATTGCTCCTGTCTTTTATTTTCACTTTTTGCAGTCCATCATCTTTTCAACTTGAGGACAGCTTGCTGCTAATTAAAAAGCTCGCTCCCAGTAAAATGCGACAGAGCTCTCTGCGTGTGCTCTCCGCCCTCTTGTGTTCCAGCTTCTTAGCCATTTTTTTAGCCCAGGGCTCTGTTTTTAGGCTGCAACGATTTCATCACATCACCCCAGGGATCACAAAAGATGTCAACTCTATTCAAACATGGAGTGCATTTGTTTTTCTTTTCACAAACAGCTTAGTTATGAAGCATTACATGCAAATTGTGCTGAAAAAGGTACAAAATGAATGACAATGACAAAAATTACTTGACTTTTTTTTGTGAGCCAAATTTTAATCCTGAGTTTGTTTTTCAAAACTGAAAAAAAGTGATGTTCTGAAGTAACATGTCATGTTTCCATGGATGCAATCGTTGGTAGATTTGGTTGCAAAGAGGAAAATCACAGATCAGACTCTTCAAACATAGTGCTGATTCCCCATGGTCACACTTAAACACCTTTGATGAAGCACAGGCAGTTTTTGATGCAGTTGCCAACTGTGTAGCACTGATATTACAATTCTAAACTCTGGCTCCACCTGGACAGCCTTGATGTGTGTTTCCAAGTCAACAGGTAAACGTGAGAGTGAAACAGTGAACCGAGTGATTTACAGTAGAGGTCACTGGGTCACTGCTGGAGCAGCTGCCTGTGACTGTGCTCGTCAGGTTGTTGGACCACACACGTTTCTACGTCGTCCATTTGTTCATTTATGTTTGTCAGCAAAAATGTAGATGCAGCATGAAGTTAGTTGAGCGCACGCACGCACGCACGCACGCACGCACGCACGCACGCACACACGCACGCACACACGCACGCACTCTGCTGCTGTCCTGTGGAGAGGTTAGTGACTCTTCACACATGCGTGCGGTGGAGCATATTAGTGTCCTGCAGAGTGGTCGTTCACCCTTCACTTTCACACACACACACACACACACACACACACACACACACACACACACACACACACACACACACACACACACACACATTCTCAACCCCAGCAGCATCTGGTGTATGAGACTTACATCATGTACACACTTGTGAACACATTATGGTAAACACAGGCTCTCACAGTAATTACATACATATGTACCAAGCGTATGCCTCAGTGGTTCGCTGCCTTGTTATTATGTGATGCCTTCATAGGAAATAATCCATTAACGGCCCTCATCTCCTGTTCACAGAGAACACCTCTGAAGCACCAATATAAGAAACTTAATACAAATTCAAAGGTAACAATTGGGAATTATTGTGATTTTGTCAAACTGCTAAAAGTCGAATGTTTTGACCGACACACTTATTGAACCACACCTGAGCTCTCCAAAGGACCGTTCTTTACATTAGTCACCAAAACCAAAAAAGGTAAAAACATGTATAAACAAGATGAAAAACTCCTGCATCATTCACTTCACTGTGGTTTGTGGGGTTCTTCATTAATCATCTGTTTTTTAGAACAAATTTATAAATTGCTCTTTTTAAATTTCTAATTTCATATTATAGTTCGGGGCCCAAGGACTGCAATCACCTGCAAACCACAGCTAGAAAAACAGGGATTTGTCCCTTGTGCAGTGTGACGTTCACCACCCCTCTGGGACGTCCTGCTGCTCAGGGTTTTCAAGCAAGTGGCGACACACCCAACATCAGTCAGGTGTGTTAACGATGTGTTAACCTTTTGTTTGGCACCTGGTGGGTCGCCTGACGATTGGCTACAAAAATGGAACGAGGCCCTAATGCAGCGATGTCCAAATCTGAATGGCAATAAAATAAAACAGTTGTGCAGCTCCATTTAAACTTAAATCGCTCTCTTTAAACCGCAGCAAGAAATTCAATCAAGAGTCGGTAAGCATACGCATCAGACAGTAAGATGACTTCAGCAACACAACACTGAATATATTGTGTCTGACACACACACACACACACACACACACACACACACACACACATATATACACATATACATATAAAACGTGTAAGGCTCCAGAGGATCACAAAGCAGATGCATTATGGCTTCAGACTGAGAGCCACACCCTGTCTCCTGTGTTCATCTGGCTTTACTGTATGGGAGATGAGATTCACCCTGTACGGACGGTTTGAGGCCAGGGGAAGCTGCAGATGCACTGAACTCTCAATTTTAAGCGAAAAAACCCCCAACATGTCAATTGTCTGAGTGTACCACGCAGCACGAACTCAAAATGTTCAATCTCTTTTACAAAACTACTTTCATTATGTCAGCCAGGTCTTGCATCTTGTCGGCACGGTGTCACAAAGGAAGCAGGACCCTCACAGAGCCGGGAAGGCCGAAGCTTTCCACGTATGCTTCGTTGTCGGGTGTGTACTTGTGGGGCAGAGTACTGTGATTTGAACAGTGAGGAATAAACTCACACCGACATGAGGCATTAAAGCCTCTCTGCATTTGATCAGGAGTCTCACACATAAATCTTCAGTTCCTCTTTCACTAGTTCCACAGCTTGCAGTGGTTTACACTTATTACTTCAGAAAACCTCTCTGCATTTTAATTGGAAGTTGGACTGGACGTCCTGTGTGGCTCTAATCTTATTGCGTCCCCTCAACCACGTGACGCCACTTCTGTCACAGTAGGTGCTTGTTGTCCACACAGCCGACTGCTTCTCCACGAGAGTCATGAGCGCAAAGGAATTCACTGATCAGCGTCGACTCGTTCTTGGCCTTTTATTCTTGGTGTTCTTGCTCCATTATTCGCGATGCCAGCTCAACTTTTTTGTGTCGACTCAATCTCTCAAATCTCATTGGGGGGCAGCAGCGCTCCACCCCAATGTCAACATTTGCTGATGTGCACAGTGTTGATGCACAAAGCCTGGGAAAAAGTGTGTTTTCCATTTCATGATGTGATTATTGAAGGAAGAGATTGGCAAGAATTTGTGCAGCAGTACATGTGAACGGGACTTTGTCGTCCCTCCTTTCACGTCAAGGATCTAGAAGTATGTTGGTTTTTTTCCGGAGAGCTTGTATCAAAATACCTGTCGAGCAACAAGGGACGTTCAAAGTGAGACGCTTCACAGTTCAACCCTTTTAGGACCATGTTTAAAAACATGCGACACTGGTGAGAGAAAAAACAAAGGAGGAAATGGAGGAAAGCAGAAGGATTTCCTTCTCTTTTGCCTGGCAAACAGGTGAGAGAGTGAAAGATCATGGAAAGAGAATCATCATCAGTCACAGAGGAGAGCTGCCACCGCACTGCCTTTGCTCAGCAAACAGGGGGGGGGTGGAGGGAAGTGATGAGGAGAAGGAAAAAGGAGAGAAAGACTAAGAAAGAATAGGGAGGATGAATAGTGGAGGAGATAGAGGGAGGGAGGGAGGGAGGGAGAGAACAATGAAGTGCAAGTGAGCAGGAAGAGTGAGACGTTTAAGGACAAAATGAGGAATCAGCATGTGAGGGGAGACGGAGAGTGACAGTGCCGAGGGCTTGTTGAACAGGCGCCTTTTATGCAGAGGCACGGCTGCCTGACAGACAGCTCTGATATTGAGCATTAACACACACACACACACACAGACGCACACACACACACAAACACACACGCACACACACACACACGCACACACACACGCACACACACACGCACACACACGCAAACACACACACACACACACACACACACACACACACACACACACACACACACACACACACACTACACACTACACACTCCCTTCACACGTACACACCCAGCCACTGATAGCAGTGTGTATTACATATTACAAGCTGTTAAGTCTGCTGTCAGACCTGATGTTTATTCATGACGAGAATGGGAGGAGGGACGTCAGGGCATACCTGCCGCTCAGCACAAACACACACACGCGCGCGCACATCTCCAGGTCGTCCTGTAATAATCCTGAACACAAGAAAAACCCCAGTAGTATTATTTTTGTTTCCTCTTTCAGTAGCAAGAACCATGTGTGCTAAAAGGGAGGAACACTCGTGCACGAGTGGAAGTGAAAGTGCCGCAAAAAGCAGAATGCAGCCACACTTCAACAGCATGTTAATAAGCGAGTGGACGCTCTCCTTCCCTGTCACCTACAATACGCTGAAGAAGTCAGCCACCACACACTCAGGTCTCACTTTCTAAACTGCCAAGTTTACACAACGACCATGACAATGACACGAATAAAACACATTGTTGTTCTCCGTTGCTCCTTCTGAACCTCACATTACATTCTCAGTTCTGTGTTCAATGAGTCGAGTGGATGACGAGCTATGTTGCGGGGGGGACGTTGGTTCACAAGGTAACAGCAGGTGATGGTGGTTAGAAGCTTTCTTTAGACCGAGCAGACTGGCTCGTGTGACTCACAGTTAACACACTGCTACAACTTGAAGCTATTATTTGAAGATCAAGCGTTCTGTCGGCAGATAGCTTTGCCATGAGGACGATTTGTCGCGGCACTTTGAATTACATTTACTAAAACTACCACATCCTTGTTGACACTAATATCCAACCTGCCAATCACAGAACACACACCTATTGCAAGGATGCGTGGAGCTCCACTGCAGTACCTTCGCAGCCCACCAGGAGGGAAATCACAGCTTTAGATCATTGGCTCCCAACTCCTATTTTTAGTGATGTGAAAAATAAAGTGCCTCCATGAAGTGCTGTGAACCCTGTTTGAACCTGGAACGACACAGTGAAGACAAACATTGCTAGAAACACACACTGCCACTCCCACACAACAGCAGGAGCCCTCAAAAGCAGAGAGAGTAAACAGCTTGCTGGGCTGATCTCATTTCTAGGAAGTGCGTTGGTTTCCTCTGGAAAAAAAAAACCCCTAAAAAACAGGACTCCACCTTGCACACACCTCGAAGCAGGGGACGCCTCTAATCCAAGGGTCCGCAACCAACAGTGCTGCAGCCACCTGTGGCTCTGCAGCCTCTCAGTAGTGGTTTCCTGTCGCTTTGACAAATAAAAGCATGTTATCATTCTAGGTTCTTTTGGAATGACTCCTAAATCACAGTTCTGGAGCAATCCTATGAGACTATAAGACCACTGGTTCTCCCTGAACTTTCTAAACCCAGGCCATCGATGAGCAACCAGAGCAGAGCTAAATCAGGAGTTTTCTGTCCAGACCTTTGTTGCTTTCACTTCAGCTAACACTGGTTAAACAGGGGTTGGAAAATAAACGAGCAGATTCTGAACCATATATTTAGGGCAAGAATGCAACATCAGGATTAACCAGCAGGATAGAGCAGCACGTCACAGAGCTGAAGGGATCTCAAAGTGCTTTCAGGGAACATGAAGCTCGCTGGCCTCCAAGAGCTTCCACAGCCACCACACCCCAGTCCCACCAAGCGCCTTCAGGGTGCTGGGAAGGAGGGCACTCGCAGTGTAGTGGAGAAAACGACCAAACTTGAAGCTTGCGGGTGGAGCTGTGGAGTCCATACAGAGCCCAGTCTCTGAGCTGGGCCTCCATGACCTGGCTGGAGCCGTGACATGAAGCACGGGTTCGGGGGTCAAACCAGTCCTATCAAAGTGAACATGTTGTGATGCCAGTCCATCGTTTGTTAATCTAAGTCCTACTGGACCCATGTTTGCCCCCCTCCACAACTGGTTTTGATGCCAAGCATGAAAAAAGCACCTCACACCAAACACTTGATACAGTCTTCCTGCCAGGCAGCACATCACAACATTAGATGCAACGGTGCCGCGTGACGCCTGCGTGGAAAAACCCCTGCATGGCGCCATGATGTCATCATCGGAGCTGGTTCTGTTCGGCTCAGTCTCGCTCGGTTCTATCCAGCCATGTTGACAGGCATCTTCGGCTGGTGACCTGACAGTGGGACTCACTAATGGAGTCTCCCTCTGAGCACTGCCGCCGCCACACACACACACACACACACACACACACACACACACACACACACACACACACACACGTAAAGTGCTCGGAGGACAAGACTTCTGATTACACTTCAGTGCTCGGCTGATATTGCCAAATTGCCACCTTTAGCCCCCCCTCCACACTTGTCTCTGCCTCTCCCTGCCCCCCATCAACCATCCACTCCCCCCCACCCCCACCCCTCCCTCCGTCATTCGTGACATCCCAAAAGCAAAACACTAGCAAAGGACAGCAAAGGACAAACTCAAAACACGAGGGTCAGACCACAACAGTGTCTTTAAGGGGCCTGACAATTACACAGCGTGGATGCCCGGCAAAAACACTGCGACATGGCACAGCAACTGACAACGAGTTTCCCAGTTCAGTCAACAGGTCAAGTGCAACTGCAGTTTCACCCTGGCTGTTAGGATCCAACATGAAATAGCATCATTTCAATTAACCGTCCGGGCTTTTATAACTGTACAGGATTTGAATTTCGATTCGATCGGCTTCGGCCCAGCTTGGAGCGATGCCAACGCCGTCACCGGGGAAACATGTCGGCACCATATGTCTGGGCCAACTGTAACTGCGTTTAATGGGAGCGTCTCTGCACCGAGAATATGCTGGAATCATCATGGGTCAGCGTCACCGTGGCAAAAAAGAAAATTAATACATCAGTTACACAACTGCACTTTGCTAACCATCGTAAGAGCCTTTAAAGTCTAAAGCAAAATATTTTTGAAGGCTTAGAAATGACTAGTTCCACCTGAAAAGCACTGACGCAACCACAGGCAGTTAGAACCTTTAGTCTCTTTGTTCATGCACATTTCCTCTGAGTAACCACTGGACATAATGAAGTGTAAGGTGAAATTGTGTGCTTTCACATTCTCACAAAAAGTGATTTTTGTTGTTATGTTAATCTTTTTAATAATTGCATTCTTTTTTTTAAACTATGTGTAAATTTACCTTTGGTTTTTTTGTCACAAAAGATGGAAGAAAGAAAAAAGTCCTTTATGCGTTCGTCACACAAACCTTCAGATCAACCCAGTTCGCGCCAATGAATGTGTTTTTATCCACATGCTGTGGATCTCAGCTCAATATAATGAAGTAACTCTCTCTGCGGTGTAAAAAGACAGATAGATGAGATAAACGAGTCCTTTGTGGCTGTTTGAGGATGAATCTCTATCTGCCTGTTGCCACTTGAGGTGTTGCACACAGGAGTGCAGTGGTCAGAGCATGTGAATGCACTACTGATGATATAAGTAATGTGTTTTTCTTTCAATAACTCAGACTGGAAACAAACATTTTTTGTCTTAATTTTTCTTAATCTTTGCTGTTGTTTTACTACATACTTTTTGAAAACACTGTATTTTTTCTTTTTTGAGCAATAATAAATTGTTGGTAAAACTAATAGTGCACAAGAAGAATCGCAGGACGACAGAGAAGCTATTCTGCTCATATCCCTCTGGGTTGATCTTCTCTTCGCCTGTCAAGTTTCAGATAACGCTTCATTTTCAGTGCCAACACTGAGAGCGTTACATGGTCAAGGGCCCCCAATACCTCACTGACCTCTTGACCCCTGTGCTCCTCCTGCTCTTCTGTCCCTGGTACTCGACCCCAAGTCTCCTCTTGTGTCATCATGTCGCACACGACGAAGATGATGCAGTGTACAGGTGCTTGCACAGCGTTTGCACTCCTTCAAGACAGTCAGATGCGGTCAGAACTATCGTGGACCTCCTGAATGGATGCGGCCGGCCTTGAGTTGGCAGTCGAGTGTGGGATAATATCCACACACTCCGTCGCATTGTTAAAGCAAACAAAGGAGCTCGCTGTGAGAACACTGTGGCAGGACGACACTGAGCTTCGATACAGGATTTTATAAAGGGAGAGCAGAGACAGGGTGGTCCCCACAACATCAGCACACCCAAACCACAGAAACACAATGTTTGTGAAAAAAAGAGAGGAGAAGATTTGATTTGAAAGATTGTAACCATGGGCGTAGAGGACGCGGGGTACACGGGGGACATGTCCCCTGCACTGCCTGTATCTGTGCCCTCCGTCCCCCTGCACTTTTTTACAACCTGTACAACCACTGACTGAGAGGATGATCAATCACTCATTAGACCTCTGAACAATTTGCCCCCCCCACACACACACACACACTTTTAAAATGACAGCTATGCCACTGATTGTAACACAATAATGACAAACCAGGGACAAGGAGCTGATGAGCCAGCGCGCTCAGCCATTTTTACCTCTCATGTTGCCAAATTATGCACCGGTGGTTGAAGTCAACAATTGTGATATCGCTAAAACCATGTGGTCACTTCCAGACCAGATGATCCGGAGCCCTTTTCAAGTTGTCACACTCAGACTAAAGCGCAGACTCAGCAACACGGCTTTATTACATCAGTTGCGAGGAGGGTGGACGTGTGGATCTCAGAGAGGACAGAGACTGAGGCGGGAAGCCTGAGATGGCAAAAGGAATGGCAGATTAGTGGGGGCGGGGGAGGGAGATGGGGCTGGAATGTGAGTGAGAGGTATGGATTATAGATTTCCAAGAGGAGGAAAAGATGAAATATTACTGAAGGCCAGCAGTGCAGTGTGCACAATGCTCCGAGTTCAAACACACAGCACATGAAATTCACCCTGTCATCATGTTCTCCAGACGACTTAGTGAATTCCAGACTGTGGATCACTCCAAACTGCTTCTCACTCCATCCCTGGAATTTCATCAACACATTGTCACATTTTTATCCATGATGCCACTTGAGTATTAGAGAGACTTCTATGCTGCACACTGTACACATACTTTTATCAACAATCACTTTCACACCAACCTGTTGCTGTTATTGTTTGTTTAATTTTCTCTCCTTTTTAAATGCCAGTGTTTGCAGCAGCAACAAGGATGACGTGTGCTCAACCACCATATCTGTGCCCATCAGCGTGGCGTGAATTTACTGAGAATGAAAATTCCTGACTTTGGTTTTATATGAGCGACTACAATGACCTTCACATTACTTTCTATAATCAACGGCAGCTCTGTTAAACCTTGTCCAACTGGCTATTCAAGAGGATATTCAGCACTGAGTATTTGGTTTGTCTCTGGTTATTGGCTGTCTCATGTGGTGGCCTTTACTTAGCTCATCACAGTGTGTGTCGACATATCTTTAGACAAACACACTTCTAATAACTCTCTCACTCTCGCTTGCTTTCCTCTGTGTTCTTGCCAAGAGCCGGTCACAGTGGATTTCTCCACCACACTGTTCAAACAAAGCAGTGGAAGAAAAAACCATAAAAAAACAATTCCCAACACTCCGGTGTTGAAAATAAAACTAAAATACACCACACACACATTTCAGCACCCTGCACACATGTTTGTAGGTTTGTGTGGGGTCCACAGACTTTTTTTGCTGTTGGAGGCAATCAAATGGTGTCTCCAAGACACAACCAGTACGTGTAACCTGCAGCAGAGGAAGCCATAGTCTTCGACACCTTCAGATATCTGGGCGGCACTAATGCAGTCAGATGAACTGCAGACTAGCAAAAGGTAGACCATGTTCTCAGGTCTGAAAGCTAAACTCAAGGTCGACAAGGCAGGTTTACCACTCTATGCCATGTCTCCCAAACCTGGGTCCTGTGTCCTCAACACCCCAAAAAGCACGCACACATTCAGATGGCCTGTTTCACAGAACTTCTCAGTATCGAGTGGCAAGTTAGACTATTGGATACAGAGGTTTAATCAAGGGCTAACCTCCCGTTAATCTTCTCTTTGTCGCAGAGGACTCTGGATTGAAAGGCCCAGGCTAAGTTGACCATGTGTCACACAACTAACCACCAAAGCAGCTGTTGAGCGAGATGTGGGGGAAACATCTGGAGAAGGTCAAAGGAAGAAGTTCAGACCCTGTTGGGGGGGGGGGGGGTGTTGTCAAAATCTGGTTGTAGGCCAGGGGGCCCGAAACAGCCTAGATTCAGTTCTGTAGCAAATGGAACTTTGAGGCTGACACCCGGTTATCTCACAAACTAACAAGGTAGATCACGACACAAAAACTACATAGGGTGAAGCAAACCTGTGAAAAAGGGAAAAAAGCTACACTTCAGATGTGTTCTGTACTAATAGTGTTCTGTTTCAAATCAAGATTGTACAGCGAGTGTGTACACACACTGCTTCTTCAGCTCAATCGAAGTACCTTTATACTTATCCACATCAGTAACCTCTACTTTTTGGACACAAGAAGTTGTGTGGATTGGCCCAGGCTTGGAAAAGTAAAAGAGACAGCAAACTGATGGCCAGTCAACACTGATAGGAAGAAAAAAAGAAAAGAGGAAAAGCGAAGGCAGGAGGAAGAGAATGGGGGAGGACAAAGAGAAGGACAGCATGACAAATTGTTTTCCTCTTGGCTGCCCTCTCAGGTTATCCACGAGCTTCTCTTCTCTCACTTTCTCTTACTTGCATCCTCCCATTCCCCCCTCCTGTCATTCTTCTCTGTCTTTTCTCCATTTATCACAAGTCGTGTCAATTGGTCTCTCCGTACGTTTCACATGCCTACATCTTTGACTGACATGGCTCTTAAAAATACCATTAAAGTGGTTTACAAAGCATAGCAGTCATGGCTCTGAGTGTGTGTGTCTGTGTTTGTGTGTGTGTGTGTGGGGGGGGGTAGACAAAGCATTACCCTTTAAAGCCTGACTTCATGCTGCATTAACAGGAGGTATGAGTGAGAGAGTGAAAAGTATTTTTGATGACTGCATGTCGGGAAAGTTCAGGCACATAAGACTTATTCAACAAGAGTATCCAGAATTGATGAATACATCGATACACAATACTGACTTATCACATGAACTGGGAACACAGTTTACGAAATGATGCAAAGAAGTTTTTATGGGGAGTAATATGCTTCAAGAAACAAAGCCAACATGAGGGGCTGAAGCTGCTAAGATGGTGCCCAGTTTAAACTGATGAAGATGACAGTGTCATTGTGCAACAACCAAAGCAGCTTCATTGGTCGAAATTGAACTGAACACCTCTGCTCAGGAGACAGGTGGTGAGCAGCTGGTGAAACAAAGATAACCCACTGAAAAAGTGGAACTTTTGTCACAAGAGGCTGTCCAGTACCACCAGCACCGGGTCGCCCATGTGTTAGGGCAGGTGTGTCAAACATGCAGCCAGCGAGCAGTCATTGAGTTCAATCATCAGCCTACAGGTTAAAAAAAGATAAAGAGTTGGGCTTGTAGCTTATTCACACCTGAGAATTCTGAAAATCGATTGGCCGGGCTGGGCTGAGGCTCCGCCCCCTTGAAACAGGGCCCACATGTTAGGCCAGCGCCTCCCCCCTCCAGACAATGATTGTGGCTGTATGTGACCCCCCTTCACTAACAGGAGTTTGGTTTGCTGTCACTTGTCTAATCTCCCAGTTCCAAACAGGTTGAGCCTCCACATGAAGCTAAAATCACCAGAAAAATACAGATTTTTTCCCTATTTGTCCAAACAATTGAGTACAGCTCTGCTAGTCTCTGACTTTCCTGACTGTGTTTCTGTCTGAAGCTTTTTATTTTGCGCCGGTTATAAAAAGAGAAAGGCAAGAAGAGGGAAAGGTGAGAGTGATGGAATGTGCGAGGGCTCTTTTTGTTCCGCTGCCATGTTTCACCTTAAAAATTGCACTTGGACTGCCCTTGAATGTCGTCTCATCCCTTTTGAAACCTTATATGTCATTTTCACCTGAAGACAGAGGGCCAGTGGCAAAGGTTGGACGGAGTGTTTTTCTAAATGGACTCCTTTAGAAATCTCTTTCGATTGGGACAGTTTCTCACCACAGTCTCGCTCCAGTTTTCCAGCCTCCAGTCACACAGTTTTTGAATTTAGAGCTGTCTGTGAAGCCCCACTGAAGCTGCATCTCTGCACTGGGCTATTTGAATGAATGATGAGCATAAGGACAAGGAACAACCACCAACATCAAAGCACATCATTCCCAGTTTGTGCTTGATCACATGTGGGGTCATTACAATGTCCTCTTAGCAATTAGGAGCTGAAACTCGACATGTTTCTTAAAGGTGGAGTCCGAAGTTGTTCCCCGTTTCTGTTTACAAACGCTGTTCAAACTGAGAGCGCCTCCCCTCGGGCTAATCAGTGCCCACCCGCAGTCTCCGCAAATATAGAGAGACTGCTTACAATGCACCATAATGCTGTTGGCTACTGCCAGCCTCACTGACTAACAAATACGCTACTTGGTTAGCAGCTTAGCATGCCACTAAATTAGCAGGCTATCAGTAATGCAGTTTGAATTTACCTGTCCAAGGGTAAGCAGGCCAGATCCACATCACTCTTTATGGTGTTTCCGCCATTTTGTCTAAAGTTTCAGCGACTGTCTGACGTCTCCCAGTCATGACTTTGCCCACAGAGCGTCACGCCCATATAGCTCCGTCATTGGCTGGAGACAATAACACAGTCTCCACCCAGAAACGGCCCTAACAAGGTAAACAAAGGGAAGGCTGAAATACAGCCAGGTGGAGTGGCAAAAGGCGTCACTACCACTGGAGAGCAGAGGCCCAAGGCTACAGATTGAGCTGGTTTTCACCTTTTTAATTCTAGTGTTTATTTTTCAGGAGGGGGGAACCTCAGACTGCACCTTTAACAACAGCACTGTGTTGAAGAACAGACATTTTTTCATATACTGCACAAAATGTAGCTTCACTTCCCTCTGTCATTTCTGTTTGGGTGATAAAAAAAAAAAGTCCAGTGTTACAACCCCTTGTCTGTGTCCTTCCCAACAAGCTGGAAGTTTCCCTGGCAACATCATCCCACCCTCCTCTTCTGTCCTCTGGTCAATCATTTCTAAGTACAGCTGACAACACTGCGAAAGGTACAAAAGGATGGAAGAGAGACGGCTGATGGACAGGCAGAGAGGATTGTTTTGTTGCTGCTTGTTTTGTTGTGTGTGGATCAAGAGCACTGCAGAAAAATAGTTTCATCCAAAGATTCACAAGTTGAAAATGAATATGCTATTTTCTTTTATGTTTTTATTTATTTAAACTCTGAGAGGGCCTGGCTGACCCTCAGTACAGCGGTGGGGGGGGGGATTTTAAATCTTGATAATGAAACAAAAATACAAATTTCAACTGACTAATCCCAAAGCTAACTTTCATTTGCGGTGTGATTTCCCAGCTTTGGACATCTGACAGTGCGCACTGTGGCGTTTGCCTGTGTAAACACTGGTGATTCTGTTGTTGTGTACTCATCCTATTTGACAACTACTCCTTTAAACAAGCATAAGTAATAATCAAGCATCACTTTATTTTCCTTCCGTGTGACGCTGCCTCTCAGGCGTAAACAACAGCAGGTCCTGCCTCGCACTTCGGCCAAAGGAAATACGCGAGATGTTCTCTTTATTTAATTGCGGTAGGCTTCTTTTGTTTGGGGAGAACTGGCTTGGAAAGTATTGGGAGCTTTATGGGGCATAAATAACAACAAGAGCACCTGTGCAGTATGAGCTGATAGTCCTGCGATCAATATATGTCTTTGCGACAACACAGTTTTGATCATTGGAGAGAGTAGAAGCCCATTTGTGTAATGGAAGTGAGAAGAAAAGCTGAATGAATGGGAGGAACAAGGAGCAGGGTCTAAGAGGAGGTGGTGAGAACCATCAGAGAGGGGAAAAAGGGGGGAAATAACAACAACTCGGAAGAAAAAGAAAGAAAATTAACACATAAAGGAAGAAAATGAGAATTAAAAAAAATATACAGGTGGTATAATGAAACTCGACAAAGCAATAGTGTGCTGGAATAGGGAGAGCATGCGACGGCGGAGAGGAGGCGATGATCGAAGACAAAACCAGAGACGGGGAGAAGGAGTAGGAGGAGCAGTGGAGCATGGGTAATGTGTTGGCAGCAAAGGGAGAGAGAGGAGCGGACGAGGGAGCAGAAGGCTTGTAAATGTTGGATGAGAGAAGTATACATGGCATTGTGACTCACTGGAGCTGCCCCAGCACTTGTGAGGGCAAGTGTTTTACACACACACACACACACACACACACACACACACACACACACACACACACACACACACACACACACACACATTAATA
>JAUESF010000074.1:181625-197453 GCA_032274765.1 Malacoctenus tetranemus | reverse complement strand
CACACACACACACACACACACACACACACACACACACACACACACACACACACACACACACACACACACACATCTCCCTTTTTGGAAACAACAAGATGTGATCTGTACAATCTGCACAAATGTACTTTGGAGTGGTGTTTATTCTATTTTGCAAATGAGTGAACAAATAATGCACGTATAAATGTTGGCTACTTCAGAACATTAAAGGGAATAATTTATACGAGTGAACATTAATATAGGAAACATCAGAAATATGATGCACATGATCTCTAATGTGAGGAGTGATTGGAAATCGTTGAGTCAATGATTGCAATCAATTTGGGGATTTTTGTGAATGATTTGTTGTAACAATCTCATATCAGTGTTTACTCCAAAAGAAAGCAACATTTTTTTTTACAATTATTTCTGATAGATGGCTAAATATTCAATCCTTCATACAGATGGTAAAACTACAAAATTTCCTTTTTTTATTATTTCTATAAGGCTTTTGCACAGTATCAAGGAAATATGACAAATTATCGGTTGTATTTCTTCTTGAATGTGTTTATAAAAGTGATAATAATATTGCAAATGATTATATTGACTTCATTCAAGAGTCCTCATGAATTAAAGAAAATGAGGATGCATCAGGATGTAGAAGCACTGTTTTGTTGAATGACAAGGGAAAAAGAGGTCAAAACATGTGAAATGACTGGGGAGTGCTGATGTCTTCATCCCTCAGCTGAAAGTAAGAGTGAAAACCTCAGAAGGCTTTCACTCTCTCACCACCACACAAGCACTTCCCCGTTTCTGCCTAAAACTGTTCACAAAACAGCGAGAGCTCATTATTCTCATCAGTGAGCGTCTTCAAGCTCAAACTTAAGGTAGATGATGATTTTCTTCATTTCTCCTAAACTAGTTCAATTAGTGATCGACAGGCCCCAAAAAAACCAAACACGTGGAATCAAACAGAAGAGGTGGGGAGTTGATGCCAAGAAGAACAAGTTGCGAGGACCCCGAAAGTCTGCAGATGAAAACACACTCACCACCTCCAAACTGTCTGCCGTCTGTTGATGCTGCTGTTGTTGGGTTTTTTTTTCCTCCACTGTGTCGGTCACGCGTGATCTAATGTTTCCTCCGCCGGAATACACGAAGCCAAAATTGAAATCGGCCCCGACTGATAATCGACGGCGTCTCCCGACAGGCACCAGCAACAAATATTTGACCAAATGTCTGGGCAGCAGGCTCGAAAGTCCACATAAGCCTTCACGCCATTACTTATTCAGGAAGTTTATTGGTGTGTTAATAATTGATCACCTAATTAAGGGGGGTGGGGGGGAGTTGAGGAGATATACGGGGGGCTGAATGCCTCTTTACCAGTGGGGCTTTTGGTAAGTGCATGGTTTGGTGGGGCTCGACAGAGCGGCGCCAGCGGAGAGTAACTTCTGACCAGCGCGTAAAATTACCATCAGTAGAAAAATTGACCGAACAAACGTCAACAGACGCTTTTGCTGCACAGGAATTTACCGGTTCTTGGTGTGAACTCCCTCCAAATGGTTCTTTTCTTCAAGACAGTGTTTGTGATTTTACACTTCCGCTGATGAAGTGCACCTGGAAATGATCTGTCGCAGCACAAAATCAAGTGGGAAAATGTCTAAACTCCCAAAGTTCAGAATGACTAAATATAGAAGTACTAGTATTCTTGTGCTGAGTATGTGTATTTGTGTTTGTGTGTGTGTGTGTGTGTGTGTGTGTGTGTGTGTGTGTGTGTGCGCGCTGCCTCTTGTGTTTTCTGTTCGAAAGAGGAACAGAGGGACTCATTCCCCCATCTTGTGGTGCAGTAGGGTATTACAAGGTTTTTCAAGCGTAGCCTGCTGGTTAGCTAGTTAATTTGTTGACCATCCATGTGATGGTTTTCGTAGTTTAAAAAAAACTTGATCCGTCATTCTTGCACAAAGTAAGTATGTATTCACCCACCAGCAAATAATCACTTACGAATTTTATTCATTTTCTAACTTTTTTTCTGACATTTTTAATCAAACGCAAAACTGAGAACACAACGTTGACAATCGGCACGAGTCATTTTCTAATTTTTATAGCCTCGCTTAGTTTGTATGCCAAGACGCCCCAGCTTACACTACTGGTATCTGAACCCAAGTGTACCAGATTCAAAGGATAGGAAGATAAAGGGACCAGAACAAGACACTATGAGGAGATGTTAGTTCCAAACAGAAATTGACTTTTTCATTAGTCTCATTTTGGTTCCCACAAAGCCCGAGGACCCAATTCGTTGTCCTAACAAACCACACAAAAAGTGGAGCTAATTTTAAACAATTTCTTGACTTCAGACATTATTCTTGTTGTATATTCACCTTTAGTTGTGTTTTTCATTCTGTATTTATACTTTTGTTTCTATTTTTATCTCTATAAAGATATTCAGCACTTTGTTGAAGCCCCCCTGAAATTCCGTTGCGTCGACAGTTCGTCCGTTTCACAATGATACGGACGAATTTGAATCGAACTGCATTAAAAACTATCAGAAATATGTTTTTTTTTTTTTTTTTTTTTAACTGAAGATTAGACCAAAACAATATGACATAGGGCATATTTTATGTTTTTATTTTGTTTTTTTCCCATTGATTTAGGATTTCATTCAAAGCTGAAATAAGATGATCACTTTTTTGTACAAATTTCTGAATATTTTCACTCCATAAATGCTTTTTTTCCTTAATGTATTTGTTTTTCGATTACAGTATTCTTTATTACAGTATTCGTTATTACAGTATTCTTTATTCTGGGCTTAAAAATGCAAGTCACTTTTGATTCTTATCCTTTATTCAGGCATTAACGTTTCTTCCTGCTCTAAATATGGAGGGGAAATTTACAGCAAAACTAAGTGAAGGAGGAACTGTTCTGTGGAGCACCATGTTCCTTCTCCATCAGATCCTGCTCTTCCTCTTTTACTTGCTCTTTTTTATCCTTTTTAGCAGGATGACGATTCACCGAGAGCCATAGGCTACATCGAAAAAGAAAGAGAGAACGAGAGAGAGAGAGAGAGAGCCTTTTAAGAAAGCTGTCTAATGCCAACCATTCATCATTGGCCTGGAAAACACACGCCATGGCGGCCGATAAAAGTGGCATTCATCATTCCATTTATCGTGCACCAACATAAATTTCAGCCATTTGGGCCACGCAGATTTACTGTGGAAGCATTTTTAGAAGCAGCGGCTCCAGTGAGGCTGAGATCAGTGTTTTCGCAACAGGCCATACCCAGGGGTGTGCTAAACACCCAGGTCTCCCCCCTCGTCCTCCCCCCTTTTTCTTTTGTGTCTACTGACAAAATTGGTTAAAAGCATCCTCACCCAGTGGCTTGATGAGTGGAATCTCAAAAAAAGTGGAGAACGCAGTCAGTTTTTGCATCATTGGGGAGGCAAGTGAAGGAGAAAATCAAGGCAGCGCCACATTGGAAACAATATAACGTGGACACGACGCTCAGAAGCGCTTTTGAAACTATTCTCACCTCTAATTAAACAAATACAAATAATAAAACAAATATTACCACAAATTCCAAGGCTTAAAACCTGCACCGACAAACACTCGAAGGTGTTCAAACACAAATACAATTAAGAAATAAACAATATTTTTTGTATTCATGAGCAACAAAATAGCACTCAGGCCAGTTCTATTTTCCATGACATTTTTCTTTTTTTCTTTTTACCACAGGACCAAATTTTGTTCACATCAGAGTCAAAGATGATTTTACAATCGAGACAAATGGACAAATAAAAGCTCCTGATAAATGGGAGCAGATGGATGAGCTTAGGCACAGTTATGGCCTCTGTAATTTTTTTTAATTACCCATCGTCAACAAAACAATATCACAAACAAACAAACCTCTTCATGTAAATCAGATCCACAGTTCGATTATCAGAATAATAAGTACACTCAGCAGACACACATTCTTCTGATAAAAAAACCAAACAGAAATAAAACAGTGAATAAATGCGGTCAATAGACTCCACATTCCACCTTTGCTTCTATTTTCAAATGGGGGGGGGGGTCGGATCGTTTGTTGCATTTTAGGACAGTCCAGCGAAGTTCAGTGTTCATGCGCTTTGCCACCATTTCTACCTTTTAACATTTTTTTATTCCACATTTACCATGATTTCATTAAATCATCACATCTTCAGACTGTATTCATGCCCAAGAGAATATACCTACATTAATCCCTGTAGTGATGAAACTGGATTGAAAATTTAAAATAATCATCATTTGGGGTTCAATAAATATTTACTCACAATCATTCACATTTGTTTTCTTTTTGTGTTTTTTTTAACCAGTGTGACACCTGAAGCAATACTTCTAAATTAATGAATTTTAAAAAAATATACTTTTAAAAATGTTAAAGACAAAATGTGTTCACACAAGACACAGTTAAAAAAACAAGGAAAGTATTTTAAGCCATTAGATATCGACAGAACAATAAAAGTAAGTTTTTCACTGAAGAAGATTGAGCAGTAACGTTTGAACTCTTCTGACTCTGAATTTGCATCCTGCTCGAATATTTTGTTTTTTATGTCAAATTTACTTTGTTTAAAAAAAATTCCTGTATTCAATTCTCATTACTTCACAGTATTTCTATCAGTGCAGTTTTTGATACTGGTTAGAATTTTACTTTTACTTTGTTGAACTGATTTAAAATTTTTGTTTTGCAAATTCTCACAAACAACTTAGTCAAATTGAAAAGAACAGAAATGCAGATCTTAAACCAACATTATGTTTATTTGCCAGTTTCTGTAAACTTCAGAGAACAGGTTACTGTGTTTGTAGAAAAACAATTAGCACATATGAGACTGAAAAAAGGTGAGTAAAGTGTCCCAGGCTATGTGCTACTAAGTGTTTAGCACTGAGGTGACTATGAATGAAGGTTTAAAATAGTTTTCTAATCATCAGCATTGAAAATGAAACTCTCCCCATCAGGCTGGGGTAGCGCCCCCTGGTTTTTGTCTCCCCACTCATCAAGAGCAGCAGAAAATGTCCCTTCTAACATGAAATAACCCACCTTGTCAGTAATTCATTGATCCAAATAATTATGTTGAAGTCCCATTGAATTACATTTCAACACATCACCTTGGCCTTACCCTTGAGGCCTCCGCGGACTGCTTGGTATAAAAAAAAACAATGCTCCCCCTGGAGGTGAGGAGGGAATTGCTGTGCCCTCACAGTGTCCCAAGTTGCTGAGTCCGACGCTCAGATATCGTCTCAGTTTTAGAAAAATACTTTTTTTTCCTGCTCTAAACAAACGACCCGAGTGCTCCTGAATAAGATCTCTCCTTTCACTGCCATTAGCAAACATTGACAAATCCCCCAAACTCACGGGCGTGATCAAAGTGGACCAAGCAGTAATAGCAGGGAAAGTGCCATCCATTGTGTTGCATGCTATCAGCCTCTCTGACTCATGCTTCAACATCAGCACACACCAGGCTGACAGAGGAGCAGGCCAACTCCCAACCAGAGGAATTAATTTTTTAAATGGTGTCGTCACCAAAACATGAGGCGTCGCACATACAGCACCTGTGTAATGAAATTCATTAGGGACCCGGCAGGAGTCCCACCGAGCATGCTCCTCCTCACTACGCTTTCTATGGCGTTCATTATTTATTTATCTAATTGGTGGGACATTTTTCAGACTGAACGCCGTGCGAGTATTTTCAGATGTTGGGGCAAAGTGCGCGCATCGACTTTTACTGTTCGTCTTCCGACGCATGTATTTGTCACACGTTGTTTTACCACTCATCCTTAAAGTGACGTGGTAAGTTGTTTGTTTTCTTAACACTGAAAGTTTACATACAAATAAATCAATAGCACTGGATAAAAGCCACTTTCCATCTGCGTTCCAGCACCATACGATAGTGTTTATCTGCGTGGTCGTTAGGCTGTTGATGTGCTCACGTTATTCTGTTTGTTGCTGCTCAGTGTGAGCTTCGTATTCATCCTACTTTCTCCCTCAGTGCCAGTTCCCAGTTCTGTGTGTCCTGCTCCAGCTGCCCAGCACCACCAGCCCACCCGGCACACCGCGCTCCAGTTCAACCCTTGTGTCTTCTCCCAGGAAATCGCCTCTCCTGCGTTTGGGTCATCACTCAAATTGTCATTAAAGTCTGCTGGATTCACCCTCACCTGCGCCGGGACTCCTTGAGCTCATCCCCACTCCACCAGGTGCTTTCTCATCACCTCCTGGACCCCTTCAACCACCTTCCCCCTCAGACCCCCGCCTGGGACCTGCCACCTGACACATTTGGATCCCCACCCACTGCCTGCACACCAATTAATAAAGTGCACACCTTTCCCCACCACATCCTGGCTCCACTTGCACTCCTTACCCATGGCTGACCACACCCAGCACCGAATGTGTAAACGACAAGGCTATAATTGAATGATAATTGTATACAATTTAAATCCACCACATTTATTGGAGTGAGCTTCTTTTTTTGTACTGACATACTGGGAAAGTTTGGCCCAATGAGGCATGACCATCCACATTAGAACATCATCGCATTGTGTCCATGACAGACTGAAACCTTGAGCCGGGGGGGGGGGGGGCTCATGGTTATCATCTGAAAGAAAGTAAGACACGTAAGTAAAGGTTAATTGTCCAATACGCTTGAATTATCATTTTGATTAAATAGCAGAGTGAGTGGCAGCTCGGCACATGGAGAAATATAGGCTTTTCAAGTGAGCGACAACAGGGCCATCAAAGCTCTTTGTGTGGGCTCACAGTTGCTCTAATTGCCCAGCAGAGGCTGATGGATGATGTGAAGGGAACATGGTGTTCAGATGAGAGCGTAACATGTGAAAGACGCAATGTGTTGTGCACACTTATCAATTTGTGATATTTAGACAAGCACTGTGACATCAAAAAAATGATGATGTGTTCACGCTGCTTAGTTAATAGCAGCAATGAGCCAAATGCTGCTATATCCAAAATAGGTGCCAATATTTTCAGTTCAAAGTGTTCATGTTTCTCTGACTCACTTTTCTTGATCCCAGAACATTTCTGCTTTGGACTAAATAAAAAATTAAGAATAAACACATGTTTTAAATCACAACAAATACATTTAAAAAACACACTCAGAAGCCCCCCGGAAAAATCCTTTGAAACATATTTCCGATAAACTCGCAGTGATGCAAAGTTTTGGGTGAGTGTTGTCATGAACACGTCGAGTGCTCCAGTTGTTTTAAAATATATCATCTGCTGCAGTGAATAAATGACGTTGAGACAACATGATGACAACACAATGACCAACAACATTCATGTTGAGAGTGTCAGTCGATGATGAATGTATGATGTCGTTTTGACACTTCTCATATCACTCAGTTCACTAATTGTCTCTGTGTGAGGGTGTCGCTACTCAGGGAAAATAACACTTAAAAAAACACTATGTCATCGCTAAATTAGCATCATAGTTCACCAGGGCAGGATGAAATCGGACATGTCGTACAAATCAAGTCGTGACAGAGGAGACGACTCCATGTAATTTCACATCAAAAAAAAAATAGCTTATTTTGGTGCTTGTTGCTTTTCAAAAAACAAACACAAGTCAAAAAGATTCAGATGATTCAGAAAGTCATCGAGAAATCATGGTTTGGCATTTGTGAAACTGTCACGCTCAGTCCATGAGTTGACACCGTTGAGTATAGTTTTTTCCTACTCTCATGAGGTACCCGATGCCTCCATTACCCCATGGCTCCATTTGGTGGGGGAGATGCAAACCATCACTCCACTTGTTGCGTGGGATGTATGATATTCAGGCCTCACTCACCCCCCCCCCCCCACGCCCTGTAAAAGTGGATGACAGCGAACCTTTTGCCAAACCCATGTCTCAGATTTGTGTGTTGATGGCGGCCAACTGACCAGAGACACGCTGATTGCCGCCTTCACGAAAAAGTCATGAACACATCACCGCTTGTCACTTGGTGGTGGGAGACGATGTGTGTTCAGTCAGGGTCAGTTGTCCCACACCCTGAACTCACCTGCCTCTCAGACTGCCTCCTGGCTCTGACCCTGCCTCGTACTGACCATGTCTCTGGACTGTCCTCCTGGACTGCCTTACCAGGCTCTGATCCCTGAAGGGGTCAAAGTCCGAGTTTCACCTCTGATATCATTTAACTCTCTTGCGCTCCTTGACAGCTTGTGCCATCCACACCTAAACCTTTTTGTTTTTTTTACTCAACTATGAACCAATAAAGCTGCTTACTGACTCCCATGTTGTGCATTAGGGTTCAGTCCTGACATGTGAGAAACAACACCTGCTACAGGCTGGTATTGTTATTAATCCAACTGATTGATCGATGGCTGTGAACCTGTTTGACGCTGGGCACACTGAGTAAAAGGTGAGACGGAGATAAGAGATGATGACGGTTTTTTAATGATGGAACAGAAAGACACCACATTTGCCTCTTTGTGACATCTTTTGAGGTCGTTAAAGGGTTTCAGGAGAGAGAGGAGACCAACTGGAGGAGAGAATTGGCCTTTTCCTTTACATTAAGGACACGTGCAGCAGGACCTCACAAGGCCTTACCTCCAATTTTCTGTTCACGAAAGATGATTATGCAACTGTTTGATGTAACATCTTTTTCATTACTTGCTTTTTTAGATATAGAGTCAGAATTAAAGGCAGCCGGGCGCTGAGATGTAACTGGTGTTGTAAAAGGTCAGCTATCAAAGAGCTGCCTCATTTTGAGGGACTGTTTCTCAGCAGGCTTCCTGCTCCGCGATGGCAAAAGAAGAGATCACATAAAATAGGGGGTATTCAAGGAGAGTGAAGAAGAAGAAGAAGGGAATTCAACTTAGCAGGAGAATCACAGAGTGTGTATGTATGAAGGATTATTGTGATGAAAAAGGAGGGAGCAGCCTTTTTGCACTGACCTGTTTCTTCCAAGCTGCTCCTGAAATTTGAAGAATAACAGAAGTATTAAAAGTTTGTTTCACATCATAAAACAATAATGTCCCAACAGTAAAAGAAGGGAAGATACCCCAGTGTCTCAGTCCACCTGAACCTTTAATGTAGCACTGAGAAATGAGATCTAAGATCATCTGAGTACGTGGCAATCCTCACACCCTGTGGCCCTCTGATGCTGACTGCCTGTTCAGACACTTCGGAGCAATTTGACATCACTCACTGTCTTCTCCTTAAAAGTCACCTGTATATTCAACATACATATATTTAAATAAACAAGACTACTGAGTCAAGTTGACTTTGCTTCTTGATCAGTGACTTTGCACATCAGGATATGACTGGTGTGGTGTGTGTGTTGCACTGTTTCACCCAGGACATCATGGAGGAAAACGACAACAAAAAGCCAAGAGAGGTCTGAAAACATTCAGCACTCGATGAAATGGACGGAGGTGTGTCAAGAGCTGCTCGGGACGGGGGCTCTTCGACGTGGTCACTCCAAACAAAAGGCAGCTAACTGGAGTGACGGGGGGATGGCGGGGGGGCACAGGGAGCTATGGTCATTGAGCTTGTTGGGTTCAGGGACACAATCATCAGTTACTCTCGCGCTGCCATGTTTGAGAAAATGAAGAAGGCCTTGTGGAGGAGACCACATGGAGACCAGCTCCTCTCAGACCCAAGCTGAAAATCCAATGACACACACTGTCTTTCACAAAGCAGGTAAATGCCAAAACACGGCGGTCCAAGCTCCACCCAGAACTCTGAGGTCTCCACCTGCTTGGACAGAGGAAGCGTAACCCTCCTAGATCCAGACTGAAAGCCTGACAGGAAGCAGAATTAATCACATGAGTCTAATTAAAGTAAAGGTCAATACACTGAACTGTCCCTTTTCGAGTTGGACACTGAAATAAAAGTGGTGGCCTAAAAACATTATCACAGGAAGGTTGCCAGTTTGAATCTCAACTGAAACTGATAAATGATGGTGGTGGGGGAAAGTAATGCGTGGCCTCGCCCTCACTGCCAATCTTGTGGGCCCTTGAACCAAGGCCATTGACCCCTCACTGCTACCCGGGTCGTGGTGCAGCAGCCCGTTCAGGCTGAACACAACGGATCAAATTCAAAGATCCTGAGAAAGGACTTTTTTAGCTGAACAAGAAATGATACATGGTCGCCATGAAGTGAAACCGTCCCACACCTTCAAAGGTCGCGGCACACTTAGAATCCAACCACAGTCGTAAATGTAATGCATTAGGCACAGCAATAAAAATGGTGATGGGAGTTGTTAAGAGTTGTTGGTGGATTGATCAGTGTTCTGTGATTCATTTCTGGTTCTGATGACAGGTCACGCTGACATTTCTCAATCAGGGCACATAACAAGAGATTCATGGAGTAATGAAATGCTGTTGCAGTAAACACATTCATCCTCTACCGCTCTACCTCTTTTCCTCAATATTATCCAACCAACTGGCAAAGGAGACATCAAACACCCCGATCAGCCGCTGCCGATGCAGTGCAACTCCCGCCTGCATTGGAAGGTGAGTGCAGGCGCAGGGTGGTGGGAGGCTTCCAGAGTGTTCACATGGCTGAACATCAACCAATGAAAGCTCACATCTTCTGTCTGATACCCGGGCTGCAGCGAGGGACGACCGATGCTTTAATCCCAATTGACAGCTGCAGCAGATATTCATCCCTCTCTGGCATTTTTCCCAGAATCATGAGTGACATAATGCCCATCACTGAAAGTGGCTATCAGCCTGTGTATTGACTGGGTGTCCACTGTGTGGTGGGGTGTCTTCCTTTTACCTCAGAGTCCCGCCTTGAAGCTCTTCCTTTTACCTTGTGAGTCCTGTTTTTTGGAGGCGGTTTGCTTTCAATTAGCCCTTCAGACAGCTCTGAGTCGCAAAACAGGACAAAACAGCTGTGACGAATTCTCACTCACTTTTTTCTTGTGCTTTCATGAATACAACTCAGGCACTGGAACGGAGTGAGCAGAGATCCACCGTTTGGTTTGTACAAGTTGTTATTTGAACAACAGAACAACTGGTGCATAAGCACAGAAAAGCTTGACAACTAAGGTAAAAAAAATAAGTAATTTGTCTCGTGATGGTTTGTTTTCTCAGGGCTGGTGCTTTTAGTCTTCAGGTTTTTTAGTTGACTCTATCGTTCTTACAAAATGTAGGCCAGATTGGAAGGAAGCACATGCAATCACACAGTCAGACACATTGTTAATGAACTCTTGGTTAAGGCAGGGTGTTTTGGAAGGCAAACAATAAATCTGTTACACTGCTCATTCGTAACACTCATCACAATTCTCATACTAATCTATTTTGGGTTTGTCCTTGGTCTGCGTGCAGGTTTGTCCTTTGAAATGAGGGCTTATTCCAGCATTTTATAATAGATTACACTTGACTGGGAGGGGACGTTGCAGCCGTGCAGTGGTCCGCGGGAGATGAGCGACAGCGGCGACGCACTCCGACAAGTTTGTGCTTCTGTCCTCTCGTGGTCACGTGTGAGGGTTTGTCTTTCGTGACCAGCGGCTGCTTTCACTGACACTCACAAAAAATGGTTGTCTGGTGAATTTGTTTGTGTTGTGAGACGACAGCAGATCTTCCCCCGGTCACGCGCGTTTGTGAAGACAAGTCAACATCATCACACACACAAGCCAAGCAGTTAAAGAAGGACAAAGGCCTTTTTCCTGGCACTGTGTTTTTTCCCCGCAGGTACCTTTTCTCTCTGCCTGGGTTCTCTCTGCCCATCAGCTGGAAACATGTTCTCCATTCTGTCCTTTCGTCCTTTACTTTGCCCTGATTGTTGGTCAGGCCGAACGATCCGGCAGGCAACACCTTGCAAACTCCAGGGCAGGGGGCACCGATGTATCCCCAGACCGATGGCGCCACTGGACCTGAGCCAACACCACCTGATGTGGCCCCACCAGAACTCATCCACAACTGATGGCCAGAATCAGTACCACTGTGCATGTTGTTTAGCAATCAGACTTGTCAAGTAAAAACTCATCTCATCTCATCTCATTGTCTGTACCACTTATTATTTTGTGTTACGGCTCTAAAAACATTCTAAATGATTTGGTTTCGAGTCAATTATGGACGGTACCCACTCAGGACACTTGGATTACATTGGACGAGCAGTATGGAGCAATATTGACACGTTTTTGTGGACTTTATGGACGTTTTTGTCCCAGGCCCTATCGACCACTATTATTTGAACGTGGGCAGATAACAAGAAAATGAAGGTACATCATTGTTTGGGTGTACTATTCCTTTAAAGGTGCATGTCAGCTTCCACCTCTGATAGGACGATGCCTGTTCCACTTGTAAATATCTCCCCTGGTCTGCTGCAAGTCAGATGCAGTTTGTCCTTTAAAAGCTGCAAATTCCATCAGATCTCAGCACATGAGACGCTAAACGCTGAACGGCTGTCAGTGAAGGTGCTACCTCAGTGACTGGTGGAGATGGAGGGGAGTGGCCACTGACTGGTCGTGGGCCCTTTCTGTAACCAAAAATAACAAGTAATAACTGTGACTCGTCACCAGTATTAACCTGATGACCACAGCTTTCATCCACACAGGCTTGACTCAGTAGTGATGAATCAAATTCCCCAGACTTAACTGTGGCCCTCTGCTGCTTCGATTGGCCAGTGTCAGGCACGTTTACATTAGGTCGTGTTAAATCCTTTCATTTTCTGTGACTCCCGTCCAGGGGAGTGTTTCTCCCAAGTGTTTCTCTCCACAGACAAAATGTTTGGGCCTCAGTAAACAAATGTGCGAGTCATTAAATAGCTCCACACATATCTGGTAGCATCTGGAGGGGGGAGAAAACCGTTTGACATTAAGCCTGTAAATGTATATGCATCGCTAATAGTCAAAAAAGATGGATCGCCTGCAGCCTTTCTGACTCATCAAGTGGAAACAGCATGTGTAATTCCCAGATTTTATGGCTGCACTTGCTCGGTCGCAGCGGCACCAACTTCTCATATTTTTCCTGGGATGAATGGAGTCAAAAGAAAGAAGCTCCCAACAGTGTCTTTACAGACTGAAGCATGTATACCACCTAGTGTGCGTGCTGCATGTTACAGCCACTTGATTGATCCATGGTGAAACTTCACCTCATTGTTAATGGATCACATACTTCCTCTCAATTTCCTCCATCGTGTGAGGTGAAAGTGGGATTGACAGTCCAGCCTGATGCACCTGAACTCCAAAGCTCTCAGCTGGACTTTGGCAAAGACTTTTTTATTTAACTGTTTCTGAGAGCAGAACAAATACTCACTAATTTAGTATGTTTTTTTTTTTGGTGTAAAAACTGGTGTAAAATAATTATGATCTAAAATGTGTCACTTCAACACTTTAAATGATCCTTTGCGTTATTTCTGTAGACGGCACAATAAATCCACTTAAAAAAGGTTTATCCTTGGACAAGTAAAGGCACATCCTTCTGTACACAATCAGCTACATTCATGCACGCACACACGCACGCTCTTTGTGTGTTGAGCAGTGTCATTTCTGCTTGCCCTCAGTCACACATGATGAAGCATTCACAGAAAATCACTCTCTTTTTCATGTCTTAAACAGAAAAAAAAGATAATTGACGGGATGATTAATACTCAGCCGCGGTGAAATCGGCAGAAGCATCATCGGTGTCATTCATCTCGTGTCAATCGTTCACCGCTGCACTTGTTTGGATGAAAGACACTCCGTAACTTTACAGAAAGTCCCGTGTTTGCCAAAAAAATACAGAACCACCAACAATAGCCCGAGCCTCCAGTGTTAAGTTAAAACATGTGCATCACATCCCAGAGCCAAGTCAGTAATTACAATAAGTAAGAGCATGCATAATGAATGAGCTGTTCAACCTGCTTTCTGTGATTTCTTTAATTACATTGTGTCTGGCGTTTTAACAGTCCCACTAAGCAAAGATAAATTCCCAAAACAAAAAAGAAAAAGGAGGATGATGATGAAAAGCTTCGCAACTGATTTGTCTGTCGTCGCCAGCTAACCAAGGTCACTTTTTCAAATTTGTGAAGTTTTCCTTTGTTACCGCACACAGACGGCCATTAATGTGGGTGTAGCAGATGTGCCACAGGCTTCTGATTTGTTTCCTTCTCTGCATTCAGGATCATGCAACAACAGGTAATCCTCAGCCCCATCGCTCAATGGTTCCACGCCGTTGGCTCAAATTCACACTTTAATGCTGAAGAAAGGAAAAAAATACACAGTTGTGTCGAATCCTGTTTTACAGAAGCACGATGGAAACACTACACCTGCTCATGCTCGTTCATAATTGAACACGTTTAATCGCACTGCAACTTTAAGGTTTTAACTCGGTCCTTTCAGTTCCCGCTTCACTGAAGAAGCAAACAAGGGGCCACTTAGACTCAGACTGTTTGGTGGCTTGGTGGCACCTGTAGCACACTAACAACATGTGACACAGGGAAAAAAAAGAGGCTGCCAGAAGGGACCGCAAATCAGTCTGCTGTTGGGTACCAAACAAACAACAGAGACGTTGCATCACATCGACGCAGAAGCCCAGGCTGCTAACCTGTTTTAATCTCTTTGAAAGTGCTGTGTTTTTGTTTTGTTTTTTTTAACAACAAATGGATAAAACACATTGCTACAATACGATTTTTATCAGTTGATAAAGACAGGGGACATGGCTGCTCACTGCACAGCCCTTAAAATACCCGTTTTGTTGTTTTTTTTAAGGCCGTGCAATAAATAAATCATCAATAAAACCTTTATATGGTTTTTGTTTTTCTTTTTTGGATCAAATCCTACTTCTGAATACTGCATGTTCCTTTAAAAAGCACTTTTTTTGTTTGTTTTTTTAGGAAGGAGGAGGGTTTACCCAGAAGAAGTTGCACTCCTTGCAGCTTACCTGAAAAGCCTTTAAGTAAATTTGATAGGGGAGGCCAAGCCCAAGCAGCCCCTTCTCTCTGGTACCTGTCCAGAGGTTCCCAGAACCAATGTTAGGAATGTCTGATTTCGATACGATCCTAATTCCTGAGCACGAGACCATGTCTAAGTGCGACTAACTCCACTTTGGCCGTTCCAACTGAAAACAATCAGCACTCAGACTTCTATCCTGTGATGTTCGACTCAGAGCCAACCGGCTCGCACGGTGCGATCAGAGCAAGCATCATTCAAGCATCTGCTGCAGCACTGACTGAATCCAAAGTGGCTGAAACAGACTTCAATATGATTCCTTCTGCATATTTTTCAAATCTGAAGGGGGGGGGCACACCATCATCATCATCATCATCATCATCATCATCATCATCATCATCATCATCAGTTCGGGAGGCTCCTGGAGGTGCGAGCTTGGTGATGCCGTCATTGGGTTGAAAAGGTGCGCTCAGGTAAATCAGACATTGAGAGCGTTTCCTCCGCAGACTGTCGGCAGCTGCTTGTAACGTGGCAATTAGAGCTGCCACAGGCAGCTGATGGAAGCTCCAGCAATTAGCAGCTCCTCTGCACTCACTGATGCTTGCAAGCACTCAGGGAAAAAGAGGAATTAAAAACAAGCTTCGGCAGAAAGTTTCATGGAAAAGACGGCGGAACAGTAGCGTTTCTCTGAAGCCGCACCAGCAACCTGCCATAGGGGCCACTGTGGATGGTCCGCGGTGGGATGTTTCATGAACCTGTGCCTCAGACATGTGGGACACATCCATTTGTTCAGCACCCCAGATGACCACCCGCAGAAGCCACATGCTGGTTCCACAGTTGGCACCACGGCGACCAGGAGCTCTGCTGTGACAGCACAGTGGATCCACAGTCTGTGTGTGAGGTCTGTCCCTCACAGAGAAGTCTGTCTGTCTGTCTGTCTGTCTGTCTGTCTGTCTGTCTGTCTGTCTGTCTGTCTGTCTGTCTGTCTGTCTGTCT
>JAUESF010000074.1:106726-110321 GCA_032274765.1 Malacoctenus tetranemus | reverse complement strand
GGACGTTTTTGTCCCAGGCCCTATCGACCGCTATTATTTGAACGTGGGCAGATAACAAGAAACCTGAAAGATCTCCATCTGCGTTTGAGATGTAAGAAAAGTGCTTCAGAGTGTTGTTCAGCATGGGGATGAGTAGAAAATGAAGGTACATCATTGTTTGGGTGTGCTATTCCTTTAAGGTTAAATAACTGAATTTAAGACGTATTCAAGTTACAAGCATTACATTATGTTTGCTTTTTGCTCTGTTATAACATAAATCCTTTTATTTGTCAGGCAATGAAACCCCGATAACTCCATCAATCAAGGATCAAACTATCAAAGTAAATAAAGAACAATAACATCAAACACATGTTATGACATTCACTTTATTCAAAACGTTTTTGTAAAGGTTAAAATGGGCTTAATTACTGCAAAATCAACAACTGTGAGTTGCTAAGAACATGTATGACAGCTGTAGCATTTTACAAAAAAAGGCTGCACACAGCCTTGCATCTAACTGATGGTTTGATTTCAATAATTTGTTTGCATACACCCATAAAACCTGCAAGCACCAAATAATTGCAACAGCAGCTACACATATAGGTAATATGGAATCAACTAAAAAAATAACACAACAAAGGGTGACTCAGTTCACAACTATATTGGTCACATTTTTAGGTTAGCTTTTGATGAGGAGATGCTGCCTGTCCTTGAGCACACCAAGTGTATCCGCTTTCTACCATCCATTGATCATGTTCTGAAAAGAACAAACACAAAACAAAATGCAAGCACAATCATTACATTGTACACAAAGTTTAACCATTCTTCTTCTTCGTTGAATTACATTTTATTATACTCTCACTGCTTACCTGTGTGTTTTCGGACCAGATGTCTGACACCGTTTTCCCGTTACTGGTGCGCCAATGTCTGGCTTTAGGTCCTGTGCTGAGGCAATCCGGAGAACAGCATGGAGGTTGTCATCAGTGAGGCATGATCTGTGCTTTGTTGTTGTTCAGATTCATTATTGAAAACATTATTCACGCAGACTGGCCACTGTTGCTTTGAAGTTCAATTAAGTCCATCTTAAGGTGTTGGGTTGCAGTGCAGACGTCGATAGTGAAAGGATCGGCAAAACCAGACTGCTGTGCTCTGAAGTCAGAGAAGCGCCGATCAAACTCAGCTTTTAACCTGCTCAGTTTGGGAGTCAACTGAGCACAAGCCAATGTCCTGGGAAATGAGGGTGGCATGCTCTGACAGACAGGAAAGTGAACAAGATTGTCCTGTTTCACTTGGCATTTCCATAGGTCCAGTTTACGCTGGAAAGCCGTGATCGTGTCAGACATCTGCGTGACGACTTGTTTGTATCCCTCCATCTTCTGATTTGGTTGGGCGAGATGCTTGGTTATGTCACGCAACGCAGCAAAGTCGCACAGCCACTTTGGTTTTGACAGTTCAGACAAGGGGCTTTCCTTTACTCTGCACAAAAAGAGCAATGTCTTCCCTGAGTTCTGCTTTCATGACTGTGGTCACTATGTCATTCATCCCCAGCACCTTCCCACACAAAGCTTCTTGATGGACAATGCAATGATAGGTTATCAGAGGCAGGTGACAGTTCATTTTTTTGCATTTCCCCCGTCATTAGTCCAACCAAGCCCACTTTTTCTCCACACATTGCCGTTGCACCGTCTGTAATTAATCCCATCAAGTTTTCCCTGGGCATGTTTACTTATGGACTTCTCCACTGCATTAAAAATGTCCTGTCCTGTCATGGTCCCATGCATTGCAGCTACATCCAACAGCTTCTCAGTGACAGAAGGATCCAACCTCTTCTAAAAATTGATAACTGCGCTGTATCTGCATTATCTGTGGTTGCATCAACAGCTAATGAACAGTTAACATTTCTAAAAGTCTACTGTACTCCAGCGAGAACTGCAACAAAGGAAATGACGGCCACCGACACAGCATCCGGTCCATCATTGGACCCTGAAAGGGGGTTGACTTCCAATTCGCGTCCCTCATTGGCCGAGACATTGCCCTACCGGAGATGGCTGGTAGTGCACGCAGGCGTAAACGCATCACAGCGCATCGCGTTGAAATCGTCCTCTTTAACCCGCTGGAGGTTGCTCGACCATCAGCTCTCCAGTCACCGGGAGGGAACACCCCTCCAAGCAATGTGGGTACCTCGACTTAGGCCACAGTTTTGCTTTGGTGAGAAAGCGCAGAGAAAAAGACTTTCCCCCTTTTTCTCCCACTTTTTATCCGGGTTGCAGAGAGACAAGACAGACTGAGTGCCACGGTGGAACTTTGGCAGCAGCAAACCGAGTCCAGTTATCAGCCCTCAGCTCAGCTGCAGACAAGCAGCGGAAAGTTACAACCAGTCTGCTCCTGCCATTTATGGAAAATCATACACGCCCCCCCCCCCACACACACACACACATTTTTAAGTAACTGTCATTATTCACAAGATGCATCACCATATATTGTCACAGAAGACCTGTGAACTGTGAACAATACAAACAAATTCTGTCAGGGAAGAATTAGTTTGTATTCTTTGTATTGTATTGTATATTTTGTTTTGTGTTGTATTGTTTTTCTGCATTTGGAATGAATCCTTACTTGGTACGTAGCAGATGCAAATACTGTTGATGTTCCAAAGAGTCAGTGTGACTCAAAGTGCTCCAGCTCATGTCTGCATGTCCTCTCACATTTCTTCTTGTTGGTCCTTCTGGTTGCTATACGATAGTGAGGTTAGAATTAAGTTAGCTGATGACTCAGGATGAATTTCGAAAGCTTCAGCTGCCAACATGTCTTGGGAGTTAGAAGTCAATGTGGTATTAAACTGTTCCAGTGTTTCACCCAATTAGAACTTTGTAGCAAAACTGCTGCATTCATGTTGATTCCAGTTTCTGAGTGGCATTGGCTGATGCTGCACTGTAGTTAAGCCCTGAACATGTATTTCACAGAATAAAAAAACTATTTTCTCTGCAGCAGTAGGTTTGTGTTTTGCAGTCACCTGCACCACCTGTCCAGCGCAGTTGCTGGCTGACATATCTAACTACTGGAAGACTAGTTGTTTCGTTAAAGGACTGGAACTGTTTGGTTACAGCAAAGTCATCATCACTCTCAATCACTATATTTGCCCTTGAACAAACTGTAATAGCAAGTATTAAGTGCATATGTTGTTTGCTTTTTTATTTGTGTTTTTTATTGGCTTTCATCTGTCTTTGTCTATTGTCACTACTGTTTGTTATAATTATTTGTAATACAGAGAATATGGTTATTTTATATGTTAAATGAAAATCACAAATAAAGTGTTTAAAAAAAAGAAGTCCCACTGAACTCCTTTCTGCTCACTTATTACTGCCAAGTGGGCACTCCATGCACTTAACATTGACACCTCCATGAGTTAAAAGACATAAGCAAGTCAATTAAATATAAATAAAAAAAGTTAACTGACTGTTATCATCATCCGATTTCTTGCTATTGGGAAATGATTAAACAGGTTCATCCCTAATGTGCACACTGAGCTGTGTAAGGGGTCCATGGAATACACGATTCCTCCATGGCTTCTGTTCAGAATTCCATTGTGGTTGATATCTTTCCAAGTTTAAATTCA
>JAUESF010000074.1:99226-104226 GCA_032274765.1 Malacoctenus tetranemus | reverse complement strand
GATTGTCATCGCTGTGTTTGGAGGCCATTTGTAGTTTACGAAGTGAGATTTCTGTTCACAGCACAATTCACAGCAAAAGCTAGTTTTACTGCGAGCAAGAAAATGAAGCTTCCCTTGTGGTGAGAGTGGCGCAGCAAAAAAAAGCAAATTTGTTCTGATATTAACAGAAACTTGTCTAAAGAAGGTAAACTTGATGTTTAGTTCTCGTCAGGGTTCGGAACAGAGGTGTGCTTCTGGACAGTTCCTACATAATAGGTGGCTGAATAAAAGTTTAGTTCTTGATTGTTTGCAACCTTTTTTACTGAGAGCAAGAAAGCAAAGCTTCCCTTGTTGTGAGGGCGGTGCAGCAACGATAGTGTGAACAGAACGTAGTGTGTTCAATGAAGAAAACAGGTTGGCGGCACATGCCGAGTCGTTTTTATGGCAGCAGAGCACAGAGCAGCAGTGGTCTTTTGTGCTCGTCTAACAACTGGAAGGTATTAAAAAAACTCCAGTTTTTTAGCTCATGGTGGCATTAGCTTTAGCCATGACATCAGCTTCTGTCCTTTTGTCCTTTGCAGCAGAATAATTTATTACTTTGGAACGATAATTGTTTTGGGGGGTCGGTTGGGGTGGGGGTGGGATTTACTGCTTGGAAATTTTAATTGTCAGCACTTTGCGGCAACATTAGTTTTTAAAAAAAAATATATATATATATATATAATCGTAAAAACGTACTTGTTTGTCCACATGAGTGTGTGATAATGAAAATAACTTTGCCTGTCTATAATAACATAACATTACATTGGAGAAAATTCAAGCCCCTTTCACACAGAGCTGCTATCAGTTGATCAGAAAAATGACTCTCAGCATCCAGCGAGAAGCATTTGTGGCTTTACTGGGGGGGCTTCAGCGCGACGTATTGACTTGGCTTTTATTAATCCCAGTTATGATTTTGCTGACTTCCTGAAATGGTCTACTGCCTCTTGAACTTTTACATTTTTTGGTGCCTTTCACATTTGTTGTACATCGGTTTATCGTGACTGCCCTGCCCTGCCGTCTCAGCATACCCATTGCCAGCTTGCCTTGCCACCCATTGATGAATACCTCGGCATCTTTCACAGAGACTTCAAGATGCACGAAAGAGGGGGAAATATACCTGAGACAGAGTGGTCTGTGTGAAAGGGCCCAAAGTGCCCCCCTATTGTTTTCTAATGTATGGAAACTGTCCTTGCATGTTGCATTGTAAATATAGACTTTATTTTGTTGGGTAACAGGCCACAGGAACACTCTTTAGTGGCTGCGAATCTCTCTACCTGCACCGCTCATTCGCCCTCTCCCTCAGCTGTGGGTAGACACATGGTCATGGTATCACTTGACTTGTATCCAGTGTCAACAAGCAGTTTGGTTCTGTTATGTGTTACTGCAATGCTTATAATTTCTGCTTTATGAAAATGCAAATGGTTTCAAGGCATAAAAAATGGACTTTGATATGTTGAAGTAACATTCTCAAGTTTTGGTCCTTTCCGTTGACAGTTATGCTTGTTGTTTTATTTAACCAGGAAAACATCACCAAATGAATGGTTGCATGTTACTGAGTCAACAGGGTGAATGAGGACGTTGATGAAAATTAGTCAAGGGGAATTTAGATGATTAAGTCTCGAGTCATATTCACTCATTCATTCATAAGCTGAGGGACCCTAATAAAAACCATTAAATTTGAACATTAAAAGTAGTTGTTGCAATTGGGTGTGACAGCATTTATAAAAGCAACTTGTACTTCATGCAGCATAGTGTTGATTGAGTATACAACCAACCAATTAAATCTTTACTCTACATGTTAGGAGCTGTGGACTGCTGCAGCGCAGACGAAGGTTTCGGGGGTCACACTTTGAGCCCACAGTGATTCTGGTGAGGGTGGGGGAAGTGGATTTTTCTGTCTCCCCACCTTCAGCCCTTGTCAGTCAAGCAAATGAAATAGGCTTGCTCCGCTATCCTTGAGGCCACCTTCCTAACATGCAGTAAATACCATTAAAGGCCTTTCTCTAATTGACCATGACACGTTCGCTGCCCAGATGGCGCAGCAGGAACATGGAACACACAGTCGACTCGATGTATTCTTTTTGGAGTGAACAGTTGCAGACATTTGGTTTCAGTTGAAGGCGGAGTAGGAAACTACATTGTATATATAGCATGTGAGTGACACTACATGTGTTGTGGCCTCTTTTAACTCTTCATACAAACACTGTGTTGCAATTTGTTTGTCTTGCTCACGCTGTCAACAACTTAAGTAAAAGTACAGGATGAGGATATCATTTGCATCTATGTCCGTGTAGTGTGGTCTCTCCTGAAGCCTTTTTACCACAAACCCGTATTATGGTCTGGTCATGAGAGAACTGACAATTGAGGGTTGAAAAGCAGCTGTGATGTGTCTTGTGGCCCCACACATATTGCTATGTGATTTGGGACGAACTGGTCATTTTTTGTCACACATGAGCACCTGGTCAGCTTCCTTTAACTGCTGAATATGGCAGCCCCACTAAAACAGACAACTTTTTTTGTTGAGTTGATCACAGCATTGCTACCCAATCTATGCAACATGCAAAGCTCAATGAATAATTGAAATTTAATCCCAATTAAATTTGATTTTGGCTTTCAACAATGATAAAAACGTAATTTGTTTTAGGTTCTTGCCTGTTCATCCTGACTCTGCCTTGTGTGGCAAATTGAGTGCCCATTGCTTCAGTGTGCTGTGCTTGGCTCCACTCCCAAAACCTCAAACACTTTACTTTTCAGCTTGAGCTTTGAGCCGCACACTTGCCTCACTGAAACAAAACTACTGGACAACACAGATTGAGATAATGGCTTAAGATCCGCCTGTCGAAACAGAGACAAGTGGTTTTGCACTATTGGATCGCGGCAGTGGTGGCGTGATCAGCAACAGTCAAACCAGCTGAAAAGGGAGAACTCACATTGGTTCCCCTGATGGGTGAGTTCCACGCTTGCTGGTCAGCCAGGTTCCACCACAGTGGGCCACTGAACCACTGGCCCACCAGGAAAACTCCCGGTAATTCTAATGGCCAATTTACGAATTCAGACTTGGATCAAACTTCAAGTAAGAAGCAAGTAAGAAAAAGATCAATTCTAAATTTTTGAATTCAGAATGTCAAAGCGTGAGTAATGGTTTTTAATAACCATTATCTTGATGTAAAATAAAGTGACATTTTTGCAACAATTGTACCCTTCTTCAGAGAGGAAACAACAATAACAAATATACAAATGAATTGAACAACAGGAGTTCAACAGATTGGCTGTGGTCTGTGATCTCCACAGATCAGTCTGCATGTTAAATATTCTAAGGATTAGTGAAACAAATTTTAAGAAATAACTTGATCTCCCCCCCCTCCCCAGAAGGACCTATTGTGCAAAAATACCCCTTTTTTTCTTACTGCTTTTGAACATATTTGTGGGTACCTGGCCTGAGCCCCCTAAAATGTCAAATTAAACCACAAAATATGTATTTTGAAAGCTGCATTAATGTAACTTCATGGTATTCCGTGAGCTGATCAGATTTTTACCATTAGCTGGCTGTCACATGAAGGTTTTTCAATTTGAATGAGCCTTCCTCCTTCTACCTGTATGTCTTCACCCCTGGCTTGAGATTTTTTCTTTAAAAAGTACCCCCGTATTGTTTAAGTTGTTAGCGAGCGATCAGCTTATCCAATGTCTTCACCCAAACACTGTCAGTGTTCAGTTGATGGCAGTAAGCAAGCCCATGTAACCTTATACTGGCTTTTTTGCCTCAGAAGGATAAAGGACCTGGTGGATTATTCTGATTTTAAGGGGAATTTTGCCAGCCACAGCAGGCCAAAACCTGCATGTGTGTGTCTGCTTTTCCAATGGTAGTCAATTAATTAAAGGACTGACAACTTGACTTTTCCTGAGTCCAGGTTCAGTACCCACTATCTGCCGCCAAATCTTCGATGATGGAAATGTGAACATTTTAGAGTTGAGTGGGTTTTTTTTTTCTTTAGCTCATAGCAACGACCAAATGCCAACAACAGAGAGAATTGAAACAGAGTGAAGAGCACAACGTTATCATCGATGTTGATGTCACTTGTCCAAAGGGTGCGGGGCAAACTTTAGTTTCAGATTAGTGTGAAGAAGTTCAAGAGTCATTGGAGTATAATTAGTCGTTTACTCCTCCATTCCACCTCAGTTTCATCTAAAGTGAGTCAGTGAGTTTGGCTGAGCTGTTGCTGTGTCTTTCACCTTGTCACAAAGCCAAGGCTGGTATGTTGTGATGGTGTAACACTAGTGTAAGCTGAGTCACTCCTCATCAGACAGACCCTTGCAACGGTTTTATGAAGCTCTCTTTGTCTATGTATACGCTATGACTTTATGGAAATTAGTGATGCGTGATAAGAAAAATTCCTACCAATAACCGATTATTTTCTACTTCTCATGGCGGATAGCAATTCAATACATTTAGATTTAATGTAATTTGCATAAAATCTGCAGTTTGTTGGATGCAGTGATGAAAAACTGATTTTTAAGTAGGTCTGGCTGATCTATAATGGTAAACAGAATGTTTTGGCTGTTCAATTGTTCTTTTTTAATGTCATCTCACAAAAATGTAGTTTAAAGTAAATGGCAGGAAAAAACCAGATCCATTCAAATAAAAAAGTGCAGGAAAATGATGTAACAGACCTTTGGTTTATCTGGAAAAATTAAATGAGCTGACCTACTGTCAGCCTCAATTACAAAGTCGTAATCCAATAAATAAAATAAAGTGCATTCTCCAAAATAACTGCCGCAGAATGTCCACTTTAACAAAAAAATGTGCCACTATCTTTTGATAAGCTTTTACAGTATTCAAACTGGCATGCATTTACAGTTCCTGTGTGTTCAGGAATGTAACATTAATGGAATAGTACACCCAAGCAATGATGTACCTTCATTTTCTACTCACCCCCATGCTGAACAACACTCTGAAGCACTTTTCTGACGTCTCAAATGCA
>JAUESF010000074.1:76737-98476 GCA_032274765.1 Malacoctenus tetranemus | reverse complement strand
ACAGACAGACAGACAGACAGACAGACAGACAGACAGACAGACAGACAGACAGACAGACAGACAGACAGACAGACAGTTTCTGTGACATGCTATCAGCTCCACACAATCAAACGTGTTTCAAAGAGCCACTCTCTGTGTAAAGTATGCAAACGCAGCAAAAAGGAGTGAAAAGACGCTGAGCATGATCGCTGAAAGAAGTCGCCTCTGTTTGGGTTTGAATCCTGCACAGTTTGTTGGAGATGTACCACAAAGTTTCCTCTCTAATGCTTCCGCTTGTATGTTCCGGTAGCGTTAAAAGCATTCGGTTTTTAACTGACAATGTACAGCAAGTCTTGCAGTTGCCAAATCAGACTTTCAGGATGTAAGCTGCTTGTGGCTGCTTCCTCTGCAGGTAGATTTGCTCCAGTCACTGCAAAAACCATTCGCCCACCTCAACCCAAGCACCCTGACCCCAAACACCAGCACCACCAGCCTGTGGCCTGACCCAGCTGAAGAATGGCCTTCAATGGCAGCTTGCCTTTTCTTAAGCTTCTTGCTATACTGGATTGCCGCGTTCCACCCAGCACAGGGCTGAAGTCAAGCTTGGGAGTTTTTCGAGTATCAAGAGGTTTCTCTGAACTGCAGGTGACTTTGTGTTACCGTCTGCTTTGTCTTCTCTAACTTTCTTTGCCCCTCTCGCCCTCCCTCCCCCCTCCCCACAGATAAATGGCTCTTTTAAGCTGGGAGCTGCTCGCGTTCTGTCTGGCTGGCAGATGCAGTGCCTAGTCCCTGGCCTCCAGGACCACGCCAACATGAACGGGACATCTGAGCAGGCTGACATCCTGCCACCGAACTGCATGGTCAAAGATCGATGGAAAGTGGTAAGTTCGGAAGCCGATCGTTTCACAGTCTTGTTGTGAGGCACTTTTGACAGCCTCACAACCTAACATTAACTCTGCTATTTGCTTTTCAAATAAACTACCACTCATCCCAAGCGGAAACTGCATTGGCAATGGTCCTTGCTCAGGGACAGGCAGTCCCATCCCTGACCTCCCTGAACACTTCACAGACTTTCTGTGCCATAACTGTTTTGTATGTACACTGGCTGGTTTCAGGCAGGGAGCAGAAGCCTTGTCTTCTCGTGGCACCGAGCCACCTACAAGCTTGCCTGTGACTTTCACGGCTCCCTACAGTGATCTTCTACCTTTATGCTATCCTGAGATGGAGCAGATAAGGATCCAGCAGCTTCTTTTCAGACTCATGCCTCCTGAGAACGCTCACAAACTTCCTGTCATGCAAAGTGGGTTTGGCATGGAGTTGTGCTTCTTCCCGAGGCCCTGCATTAACTTTCTGATTTAGTCGGGATTAAAAACCCAGTTGTACAGTAATCATCATACTGATAGTCTCTGTATTTCTTTCCTGAAGGACAAATATCCCTCAGAGATTTTACCAATGATGGTTGTGTCACTGGCAAACTCAGTGATGATGTTGGATAGATGTGTGGGTGTACAGTCATGTGTGTTTACAGGGTGTAGACGCCAGCTCGGCACGCAGCCTTGGAGCTCCAGAGTTCAGGATGACGATGGAGCCTGTGTGAAGTCTTTTATACAGAAGCAGATGGAGGGGGGGAGGCCCATGTCGGGAAGGATGGTGTTGAATGCAGAGCTGGGGTCACAGGGGCTTTTTTCACTGACAATTCCAGGAAAGTTTTGACCCTGATGTCATTTACCCTCGTAAAAAAAAAAAATCTGGGTAACGATGCATTTTTCTGACGGTGCATCAAAGTTCCTGGTAATTAAAATCAGATTGATGGAGTCAGTGGAGGAGGCACTGAACAGAAGGAGCATATGTTCATTATTGCATACTTCTCATATTTGAACCTGTCTTACTGTTGGAATTATGTCCTCTTTTTGACCTCTTACCCAGAATTCTTGCGTGTTCATGAATCGGATTAAATTCCTTCAGTACATTAGGTCAAAAGAGAAAAGCTATAAGTCAATCCAAAACACCTTAAATATGTGTAAATTTGCAAGAGAATGCTTCTACTTTTCTTTCTGTTTTGCTTCTGGCCAAGCCCATCACTTCACTTAGTAGCATGACTTTAATGCCTTTCGTGGCCACATATTACATTAACTAATGCTGAGTGTGCAACTGTGAGTACTTACATTCTCCTTTGGCTGTCTGCTTCATGTTTAGCCTTTTGGTGATGCTAACTTCTTGGGTGTCTTTGTTGCATGTTTTGAAACAGAGCGGCCCTTCACTGGGCAGTTTCTTTAACTCAAAGCGTTCAGCCGTCACTCAGCGCTGCATCGTGTGTCAACTGTGTTGCAACTCAGGACAGGAAATGCAAGGAATATCCCTTTGGGATCAATAAAGTGCTTCTGATCCTGATTCTGAACTCAGTCTGAAAGCCTTCCCAGCTACCTTGGACTCCACAACCAGTGCATGAGCAAGCTGTCATTTCTTCGACAGAGCAGCTTGCCAGTCGTTCGAGTGTGTTCTTCTTGTATTCAACCTTGTCTCATATTGCATGGTGACTCACAAGATGCATTATTCCTTCATGACCATACGAATAAGGAAAAATTTATGGAGTAAGATCACTTCCGAAAAGACGTATCCATCGTCTCTGCCGCTGCCGTTTGTGATCAGCCATCTTTGGCTTTGGCGCACGCGCGTTTCCAGCAATTGGGGTTCGATTACTTTTACCTGTGAACTGCCTGCGACGTCATCGCAACGCTTTTCGACTCGTACCAACAAACTCGTGTTCACAGCAGAGACTTCGTAGTTGTAAAAATGAGAGTTGTATTCACAAGAGTTTGCACTCACAGCTTTTAGATTCACGCTCACATAAAAAAAAAACATTCATAACCCGAACAATTTCTCAGACCCGTGTGGATGACCGCAGAATTTTGTGTACAAGTGTTTAACATTACAAGTATGAATGGTTAGAATGGTGGATACGTCTTTTTGCAAGCAATCTTGCTCCATAGAAAATGGCAGGAATGCTCAAAGCTGAACGATTCTTAAACATGTTTGATATTTCAATTGACAAGTTTTTATATCATCTTTCAGCTGTATCACCACAGTCAGTCTGCGGGCTGACATTTTGCTGTAGCAGCTCATTAGACTGGGTATCATGTCAAAAACACTTAAATAGATTGGCAGAAAGCAATGAGGTAGAGGAGGTTTATGGATGTAGTGAAAGAGGACATGAAGGTAGTTCGTGTGAGAGAAGAGGATACAGGAGACAGGCTCAGATGCAGGACACTTATTCGTTGTGGCGACCCCTGAAGGGTGTAACGGCAAATTATTTTACTCCATCATAATCACTTTGCATGTAGCATTCTTTTGCAGGACACAACAGCTGCAGCCAGTGGACCACTCGCTCATTGTAATCAAAGCATGTTATTCGCTTTGTTTTTGTTTTTGTTGTTCGACTCCTGACCCTGGAACTCCTTTCCTATCTTCTTTGTCTCTCGTTTCTCCCTTGCTCCCACACTCGGGGCATCTGCACCTGCAGGAATCCCCTGTTTTTCACACATCTCCTGTTTGCCACTTTCACTGTTTTTCACTCTTTTCCCTCACACTTTTCCCTCCTCCTCTTTTTCAGTACAAGTGTTTGCTCCTTTGAGGGGGGGGGCACTCATCTCTCAACTATTAAGCTGTGTGTATGACCTGCGTCGTTTTATTCTTATTCTGCTTTGAATTAAAAAAGACAAGATCGATCTTCTCTGGATTCATTCGTAAGAAAAATTTCCATTACAAGGGAAAAGCCAAAAGGAGAAGAGGAGTTGCAGTGTTGATGGTGTATTTTAGACACCTGACTGAATATAACTGTTAGCCTCTGAAATGGAAGGCTACACTGACACAAGTGTCATCAAACCTCGATTGTGTGGGCAAACTTTAGGTCTCTGAAAATATGGTGGGAAACAGCCAGTGCTTGGGATCTATTGGTTTCCATGCTTGAGAGTTGGATTGTGGTTCAGGACGAACGGTTTGAAAGAGCCCTGAGGTACCTCGGAGATTTAACTGTGTAAATATCCAGAACATTAGGGCCGAGTGTGTGTGTGTGAATTGCTCTTTGGATGAATATGTTGTTCACAGACAAGCTGACAGCAAAACTATCTAAACAAAGCCCCCTGAAAAGACGAGGAACCTTTTGTAGCGCCTTTGTGTTACTGTGCAGCTGGAGAACCACACAGATACAGGTTGAAGTACTTGACAGGTTGACTGCATGCGGGCTTCAGCCAGACAGTGAAGCAGTCAGAGGGCCTTCATTAGCAGACAACCCTTGTCTTCACTGTTTTTGGCATCTTGAACGACTGTCATCAAAATGCGATTGGAACAGTTGGTGCTCATGCTGACTGTTGTCATGTGTTATCTGGTAACTGCAATAGACTGTCTGGTTGTGTGTCAGAGAGTTCACTTAGGCGTTATCCTATCGATACGCAGTAATTGTAGAGATGATGTGGTGGATGTGACAATCAGTGGTGGACAGTAACAGTGTACATTTACTTGAGTACCATACTTACGTACATTTTTTTGAGTATCTGTACTTTACTTGAGTATTTGTTTTTGTGGAAACTTATGACTTTCACTCCACTACATTTCAAGAGATAAGCTGCATAATTTCCACTGAGAGAAGCTAAAGTGCCCCTATCAGGTGTGGCTGATGAGGGCACTTTATTCAAAGCAGGCCACAAGTCAAAGCACAAAGTGTGAGAGGGTATTTCTCAAAACGTTAACCACGAGTGCAATACCCCCACCCCCCCCTCCCACTTCCTCCCCCTACAGGAACCAGGAGGATCTAGCAGAACAGCAAAGGTGGTTATCGATGGTATTTGGGTTTTGGCACTTTTCATGTCTTCTTCTGGCTTAGTGGTGATGACAACATGACATGATGGTGCAGCATTTGACCTGTAGTGGCAAAATTAGTTGTTAAAGCAAATGTGCTAACTCTCAACTGTGCTTTGAATTCAAATCTTGCTTTGAAATTTTGTCTTTTCTCTAACTGCTAAAAGTCAGCAAGGTGCCTTTCTATTGACATGTTGCCAGCTCTCTGAAATGTAGCTCTCAAACTGAGTTTCAACACAAGTTCACATTTGAACCCAATAAGTGAGCAATTATGCGACTGAGAACTCGTTCAACTTTGCTGGTTTGCCATCTCTGAACGTGTCATCCCTGCAGTCCTGATCAAAGGTGCATGCTGTCCCTGCATACAAAGCCAGTCTCCTGGCAAAAATTCATTACACTACATTGATACTTCATAAATATTGAATGAACCGTCACACTAACATTTGCCAAAAGATACAACATCAATACATGTGAGTTTCTTTTTGTTGCGTTCATCCTTTCGTGAGAAAAATCACAACTGTTGATTGACTGTGATCTGAAGTCTGTGATCTTTTATCTCATCTCAGAGTTTCACTTATTTCAAAGTTTGGTTAAAATCGAGAGGGGAGAGGGATGAAATGAGGGTAGGAAGGAATAGAAGGAGCAGCCAAAGTAGACATGAATATGAAATAAGTGCTGGGACCTGGAATGATGAGCTGTACACCGCAGCTTGTTGGGTTGGCAGCTTGTCATATCTGTGAGCGTTTGCGTATGTCTGGAGTACTTCTTTTTTGATTACTTCTTTTGTTCCTGTGCTGCAGTCATAACTCGGACAGGACTAAAAGGTGTCTCCCCTGCATCCTGTGTTCCAGCTGAAAAAAATCGGTGGGGGAGGGTTCGGAGAGATCTACGAGGCCCTGGACCTGCTGACACGGGAAAATGTGGCCCTGAAGGTGGAGTCGGCACAGCAGCCCAAACAGGTGCTAAAGATGGAGGTGGCAGTGCTGAAGAAGCTGCAGGGTGAGAGCGGTCCTTTCTTCAATACCCTGACAAGCATCCTGGAAGAAACACAACACACACAATGTCTGAAATGAGTTTCTTAAAAAAAAAATACCGATTCACTCGCTTAGTGATCAAAAATGTGTTTTCATTGTATTAAAAATGTAAGTATCAATCAGGCCTGTTGGGAATTTGTAAATGACAAGATTGAAGAAAGTTTTGGGTTCAATTTGCTGTGTTGGGATCTTGTTTGTGCATCGTTAGCACGATACTTTTGAATGGCAAATCATGTTAGGTTGGAGTTTGAATGCAAAGAGGTATTCATTTAGCGAAGGAGGAGCGTCTGCACCTCCCCAACCTGGCACCTCCTCTTCACACTGGCGACACACTGTTGAGAGATGGGATGGAAAATATGAGGACTTCTTATTGTGATTCTAGGGTGCTGCTGTCTCGCTGTCTCTGACAGCTCGTCACTTTTTCCTCCAGTTGAAATGGCACAGAAGCCAAATGAAGCTGGAACATGCTTTTGTTCGCTCAACCACGATCCATCTCTCACATTGGAAGCAGAGCTTGAAGTACATTACGAATGCATAAACAACTTTTCATGCTTCTTTTTACAGGTAAAAACCACGTCTGTAAGTTTATTGGCTGTGGCAGGAATGACAAATTTAACTACGTGGTCATGCAACTTCAGGTAAGCAGAAAAGTCTCACCCCTCACCTCCACCAGCTCACAGAAGGTTGGGTGGTCACCGAAATCATCGTGGGTGAAGATCTTATTGAGAAAGTGAAGGAAATCTGTGGAGCTCCAGTTATATATTGTCTTTTGCTATTATGCTGTTCTAAGAACAGAGCGGTTTCATTCACAGTTGGAGCTGTTTGGACTCCTGCTGCTTGTTGACTTTGCACAGTGCAAAGACAACATCATTTACAGCCTCTCACTCTCACAGGGTTGACACCAAAAAAAACTTCCCAACTTGTAAAAGGTTGAGGACTTTACCTTTTTTCAGGCGTGTTTCACTGCTGCAGTTTGATCCAATTTACAGCTTGTTTTTTTTTAAAAGGAGGTTGTGTATTCTTCAAACGTGTGTTGTGGAAGAGAAATGTTTTGGAACGGTGAACGTTTGTACGTCTGTCCTGTCCCAGGGTCGTAACTTGGCCGACCTGCGGAGAAGTCAACCCCGAGGAACATTCACGCTAAGCACCACCCTGCGACTTGGAAAGCAGATCCTGGAGTCTATTGAAGCCATCCATTCTGTGGGCTTTTTGCATCGTGACATTAAACCGGTATGGTAATGAAGACGCAACGCAGTCCCCCTGCATGTGGTCAAATTGACAGGGGCCTTTAGGTTCCTTTCTATTTTGATTCTTTCCCAGAGAGCTAACTGTTACAATGAGTTTATATGAAATGCTACCTTTGAAGAACATATTTCGAATCCATGGAAACAAAAACAGCCAACAGGCAGGGCATAAAATACCACCTGTCTGCAGACCGAGACAAGTTTGTTGTTTTTTCTCGACAAGTGAAAGTACAGACGGACAACCACAAATCATCTCTCACTCCCTGGCTTTGGGGCGAGTGAGGAAAACAAAGTATTTGGAGCCCTGATTGGCTATTACGAAGATATCAGTGCTCATGCCAAACAGGAGCTGTGTGATTTCTACGATTTCTATTTAGCTTCTTCATGAGTGAATAGTAAATGGTGATGTCACTGAGGGCGAGCTGACAGAGGGGCTGTTTACATGCAGAGAAAGATCTGATGGTTGGGAATAATTATGTAGCTTTATCATGAAATCACACGTTTACACAATGGTGTTTCAATCAGAGTTTTGTTTTTGCAGTCAAACTTTGCCATGGGCCGGCTCCCCTCCACCTACAGAAAGTGCTACATGCTGGACTTTGGTCTGGCAAGGCAGTACACCAACACTACTGGTGAGGTTCGACCGGTAAGGAACTTTCAGGCTCTCTCGCTTTGCTGTGGAAGGTCAGTCAGTTTAACAATCGTTTCCCAAAACCTCTTTAGCAAATCCTTTTTTTTTTCGGCACCGTGGAATAAAGGATTTGACAAATATCCCACAGGCTCAGAGATGTCCACAATGTTTCCTCTGCAGGTCTTAGCATGACAATTGCACACACCGCAAGCCAGACTGTGATAACTGATATGGTAAACTACATTGAAACCCAAAAGACCTTCATTGTATTTGGTGGCAAAGGTCTTCATCTCTCCATACAGAGGGTGGACAGGGGCGGTGCATACTTTCAAATACTGGGGTGTATTGATAAGAGGCTGGGAAGAACTCACTCATTTCACATTCAGTTTTCAGTGTTTTTTTTTCCTTGTGCCAACTTTGTACTTTTTGTAAATGTGTTGATTTCATTTTGGTTGCTGTAGGTTGTTGCGCCATGTCTCATGGGGAGGCTGGTGCCACAGGCCAGCTGACTGTGAGAGAGCAGGAGTCCCGCCTCCTGTGTGAACCGGGCAGTCAATGGTTTTCTTGAAAAACGTGTGGGACAAAGTGTGCGATACACTTGATTGAAAGCTTTGTCATTCTGAATGACAAGTTAATTCATGTGCCGCTGCTGGCAGTTCCATCCACATGTATCACTGTGTCCGCTGCTGCAGCACTTAAAACAATGTTGAAACAGAGCAGTTGCTGGATGGTGCTCCAGGTTGAAGCAGTAAACAGCCAAGGAATGGAAATAGACATTGGCAGTGACACTGACTCTGACAATGTCCCCATTGATGAAAGTGAAGAACAGACCGTGGAATTATACTCTCAATGAGTTTTCAGGGGCTATTTTGGCAGCCAGTCGAGGTGGGTGGCGACTGTCCAGCCATCCAGAGTGTCAGCATTAATTAAAAAGTTGTTGGAAAGAACTTGAGAAAAACGTGACTGTCACAGAAGCATGTCACAGCAGTGAGAAATGGTTTGACAGTCCGTCAAGCTTTCGAAATACAGTGGTCAATGATCATGCAGCAGTGGGTGTTTTCGTGTTTGTTCTGTCCCTCTGCCTCCTCTGTTCTTACATGGTGTTCTTTTCACATATGAAAGGAGATAGAAGTGCTCAGAAAAAAAGCTCTAGAGTCAGAGGTGACCAAAACAAACATTTGACACACAGCTTTCCTAAAGGTGACCACCAGTGACATCATGAATGAGACAGACTGGTGGAGAGAGCAGCATGTTCTCAGTTATGGCACGAGAGTCATTTCGGGGGCGCTGTCATGTTCTCCTCTATTTTGAATGTCCAAGTTTTTTTTCCAATATGAAGAGATAAACAGGCTGAGCTGTGTGGAGTTCCATCCATCCTGTCTTAGCTGGTGAGGGAAGCTGACTTGTGGGAGAACTCAGCTGCCACTCAGTACAGTGAGAAGAAGGAAGTCGATGATAGGAGCATTGCTTGTCCCGAAAAAAGCAAGGGTCCTCTCGAAACTTGTACTGCTAAAACCTCGGTGATGCAACATTTCTCGGATGTTTGCTTGTTCTGTGTTGTGAAAGTGAGTGGAGAGTCACATGGTCCTGGGCCTGTTTAAAAGGGAATCAGGCAGGGCTACCTCATCAGGAAAACTGTACAGCGTTGCTTGTGAGCATCTTCTTTTAAGTTTAGGAGCTGACTGGTCCTCTCATGGTATCAGTTTATGCTGATGATGTTAGTCTTTTTGTACAGGGTCAAAACAACACCCAGGAGCTGGAGGCCAGTTTGTGTCTGTGCCAAACGGCTGGCTTTATTAGAGTGAGTGGGGGGAAACGTGAAGCATGCCTCGTAGGTGTTTGGGGCTCAGAAAATACACCCATTCATTCTGGAACTCCTATAATGGAGGCCTTAGGGTATTTTAGGGTGTTAGGACATAGAAGAACTTAAATGGATAGGAGTGCTAAGGAAGATAAGAGCCCGATTACCTCGATAGAAATGATTTGTCGCAGCAGAATGTCAGGATCCTGTCTCTTTTCGGTTCTATTTTGACATCTCACTTTGTCGTTGAAGGTGCCTTAGCTTCCCCTACTCACGTGTGATTGCATATTCCCACTCTCTAGTGTTTTCAGCTGTTCTTGATTTGTGACTGTCTATACTTGGTTCTGCTTTTATAAACTGGGTTTCAATTTTTCGTCTTGTTGCCTGTCCGCCTGTGTTACTTTACCAGTCATCCCAGCACTGCTTGTATGAAGTTCCCGAGTTACCGTTATTGATCCAACATTCTGACCTCAGAGCGAGCCTCGTCTTTGACACACCTTAATCAGTCCCGACTGAATTCTCTCTCTTGCCTGCCGGATCACTGTACTTGGACTGGTTTCGCCCTCTGCTCGTTCCTTGGTTTTGTCAATAAACCATTTTTACCTGAATCCAGTTATACCAGGGGTGTCAAACTCCTGTCCTGGAGGGCTGGCGTCCGAAAAGTTCTGGGAAGCCAACTCTCCAGGACTGGAGTTTGACAGCCCTGATTTATTCTGTCGTTCAGCTGAGTCCCGAACCTGTGACAACATGAACTGGCCATGGACTCAGCTGACATTTCTGCTCATCTGGCTCTGCAGCATCTCCAGATTCAGGGTCAGGGGATGTTTACCCAACAGAAGCACCTTCTCACCTCATTCATATCTTAACTGACCTCAAGAAGGCTTTTCTTGTTGCTCTCGTCCTGGCACAACTGAACTGGCACTTTTTACCTCCTTGAGGGGGCAGTTCTATCTCAGAGGTCAATTACCGACAACAGATCCATCCATGTGCATTCCTGTCAAGGGAGCTCCCCAGCCGAGGCCAACTGCAGTGTGTGGGACTGGGAGGTCCTGGTGATCAAGGTGGCCCTCAAAGAGTGGTGCAACTGGTTGGAGGGCTCCCAACAACCACTCATCGTCTGGAGAGATCACTACAACTTAGAGTGCCTTCAAGCCACCAAGTGCATCAATCCCTGTAAGGCGAGACTGAGCCTATTTTTCTTTAAAAATTTGGAGTTCACTCGCACAGACAAACTAAGGGAGTTGTAGGGGGACTGCCTGGTCTGAGCCTGCTTCAGGTCCGGCAACTGATCGCCTGCTGGCCTACAGTTCCTGCGTCTCCTACTTATTGTTCCCACTCGGCCCTGGTCTCACATCTTCTTACATTTTGTGACAAGACTGTCCTCGACTGGCAGGCCTGTTTGAGATATTCAGAGTGAGTGGGAGTCCAAATGAGACCTTCTCTTTTCCCCTTTTTGACTATGGACCCAAAGGCACAAATAAAAAAAGGCTAACTGTAGTGCTGTTAAACTTTAGTTTTTTTTCCCAAAGCTAAATTGGTCTTTTGTCAAACTCAGAATAATTCACTCAATAAAGAAGACTTCACTACTCTTGTACTCTAACGTATTGATGGCAGCCCGTTTCATCATTTGTCTGCTTTCTACAGACAAATGATGAACCTGAGTGGTGTGAGTGATGTGTGGGTTTTAGGACAGGTCTTGTGCTCTCCAAGAAAAGAAAATTCTTCTCTTGCTTTGAGATTATTGAATATTTCAGCCTGTTCCTTTTACAATCGGACTCCTTCCTCCTTTCAGCTGCAGTGGTGTACTGATTCACTAGCTCTGCTGCAGTGGTGGGATGAATATTTGATGGTTTTACATGCGTCACTATCGAAATAATTTAAGCTGAGTCAGCATTTGTGTGGTAATGTGAAAGAGTCAGTTATTCTCTGCATTATCTCAGCAAAGGTAAATGCAAATGTAAATGTATCAGTCATCATCACCTTTTGGTTGCCTTAGCGTAAATTTCAAAGATATGTTCAATGAGCTTGACTTGTATAGCTGTTTCTTTTACTGCTGCACACTGACAAACACGCACACATCGATGCCCGTGGCTGCCGTGCATAGCGCACACACCATTGGGAGTCTGAACATTTCAATCTCAAAAACATAAATGTGAGAAAAAAAACAATATTTCTTTTTTACAAATTTGAAATAATCCCATAAATTTGAGTATTTTTAATTGTGTTTTCTTTGATATTATTTTTTGTTGTATTTTATGATATTTTCCTTTTGGTGCAACATGTTTCTGGGTGTGGTTGTCAAGTTTTTTTTTCACCATCTTGTTTATGGCCCAAACCCGAATCACCTGACACACTTCACTACCCAGTGTCACACCAAATGGACAGTTACACCTGAAGCTGCAAGGGGGCACTTCTGGTTAAGGGAGATGGTTTGAAAAGAAAGCCAAACAATCAGACACCACTGTCACCTCATCAGAAAAGTCACCAACGGTCCTATGTGTTGCTTGCACTAAAGGTAGTTATTTTGCTTTACAGGCTCATAGGATAAAGAATTATGGCATGCAGACACCAAAAGGTGACTTCACAGACCCTAAAATCATTTCATTTTCCTAAACCAAGAGAAAGATTTTAGATAAATGTGATTTTTATTCATCCATATTGAAATTTATGGATCTGCACTCAGTCACCGGTGTCAGGGACTCAACTGCTATCTCCCTTTTCTGGTGATCTTTTAACTGAAACAATGTACAATTTAGTTGGAGGTCAAAACACAGTGAGGAAACCAAGAGTGCGAGTGCTTGATCTGGTGTATTGGACAATATTACAAGATGGAACTCTCATTTCTATGCCCGTAATGTATTTGCACCTCCCTCCGAAACTGCCTGTGCTAGTGCAGATTAGCCATCCAAGTTTTTTTTTTGCCCACTCACAGAGCAATTGTTTTGGGGCTGCCCTTAATATGGCAGACCTCGTGCAAACGAAGTGCATAGGGTCAGTGAATGGGGTGGATATGGGGACTGGACCTGAATGCCCAGAACCTGAGGTGATGGGCTGCAGGTGGGCTCCTGTGATAAGAGGCTGACAGAAAGCAGTTGGTTCTGGCTACAGAGCTTTGTAGTTAAAAGGCTGGTTCTCCCAGGCTCTTCCCTTCTCTCTTTGAGTATGAAACGCTAGTCCGTCCAGAGAACCTCGTGCTTAGTAAGGGTGTGGCAGTTGTTTTGGTTGAAGCTCTTTTTCTCCAGTTTTTCATCACTTAGGTTATTCATTAAATTGTTGTTTGCTTTCTTTTGTTTTGGCAGCTGAGGTTTCGGCTCCCTCGTGCGAGGCCTGTATTGTTTGTTGTGTTGCTGTACCCATCCTGGAAATTTGAGGCTTCTGTTGATCAATTAATTTTTGAGGAGCAGAAATTGTTACTGGTGATTGTTTGGAGCTGCTCTTACACACAGGCTGAAAGACTGCCAAGGATTGGGCCCCTGGGTAGGGAACAGGAGGGAGAGCTTGACTTCTAACGATTGACATTATGGCTCTACTGTTCTCTCTGTGTGTGTACAGTCTTCCGGCCAAGATCCCAGACTTCTCAGCTTCAACAAACCATTATTAGTGTTTTCGTGCACTTTTCACAATACAAATAAGATGCATTATTGGAACCAATATACAGTTGGATGACTTGGACACCCGCTTATTTGGCTAGAAACAACTTTTTTCTTAGCACATTTCCCGTCATTCGCATTCATTCAATTGAATCAATTTGTCTCTCACCTCAATTCAAAGAACCATTAGTAAAAGTTTGATTTATTTGCCATCTGTGATTTTATGACAGACACTTTATTTGATAAACACTGTATTTACCAGTCTGAATAGAGTCCATTTTATGAAGACTACGTATTGTCTGAACTTATCCACATAGGGTTTGCTGATGATGTAACAGGAGATAATTATTGTTAAGTGCAAAGTACATGAGGAGTTACTCTAGTCTACAGTCTGTATGGATCACCACCCACCACCAGCTTTTTTGTGATTTCTGTGACTTTTTGTTGGAGTTTCCATCTGTTAACTATGTTTTGTTTTTCTTTTTCTACGTTTCAGTCTTGTTTTTGTGTTTTTTTTTACAGTTCCTTTGGACTTATGATTTTGACCTGCATGCCTTCCGTTTCTTCATCATCTCCATGATTACCAAAGAATGTGAGTGGTTCTATGATGAAAAAGGGGGTCACAACTGCACCACAAGCTCGCAGCTGCAGTGCTCGGATTAAAAAAAAAAGATGTAATAAAAAGAACACACATATTAGCCCCTATGAAAGAAATGCTCAGATTTTATGAGATGATCCATGTTTTAGAGAGCTTCTTCATCAAGCTCTCAGATTTTTGCCCTGTCAATCCAACAATTTTTCTCTAATCAGCCAGCCAATTTAACGTGAGGTACAGCAGACTGAGTGGCACCTGAGTTAGTCAAACTTGGGAAAATGATTTAGTTTCCAGTTAGATTCAAGAAGAGTGCCCAGTCAGTCACTGGCACCCATTCAAATGCTTATGGCAGGTCTCCGAATCCTGTAAGAAATGGTAGAACCCTCTTAAGGTGTTAACGGCTGGTGCGTCCACAGTTAAATGTGAGTCCTGTAGTAAATGGAGTTAGGGTTATTTGGTGTGAATTCTTACGCTCAATTCATATTGGAGGGAAAAGTTGGGTTGTTCTTTTGAGCCAGTAGTTTGCAGTAATCCACCGAGGCCTCCTAAATTTCTTTCAGTGTCTGCATTTAATTTTACAACACAAAGTACCTAAAGCACTGCAAAGTACAGGGGAGAACATTTTGGAAATGCAATACAATCGAGAATATTTGACCTTACCATCACTGCAATCCCAGACTGGTTCCCATTGTTGTGGTCTGATGGGTTTAGTTGAAAGTCGAGGGTGCCAGTTCAGTGCATACAAGGCCATTTTGGAAAAAGTTGATCTTCTGCTTATACTCATTAACCTTTCTTCTTCCTGTCTATAGCCAAGGACTGTGGCTGGATTCCGAGGGACTGTGCGATATGCTTCAGTCAACGCTCATAAAAACAAGGTCAGTGCTGTTTGGTGGGTCCATGAATGGTGTGAACTCCCCCATGAGTTCTGACAAATACTACACATACATCATCATCAGCACGCAGAGGAAGAGACACTACACTGTCCAACAGGAACTTTATCCTCAATGAATTACACATCAGTCAACAGTCGCTGTGCAACGTCTGATGAGTCAACTATTGAAAGGAAAGCTTCCAAACTTGGCCTTTCTGTCACACCACTTGTAATAACAGATCAGACTTAGCATGTAACTTGACTGTGTTACATTCAGGGTAAAAACCCACATTACTCCTGAGAGTGACCAACCTGTTGATTCTGAGTGAATGTTTAAAAACTCTCTTGTGGAGTTGCATGGTGCACTTAAACATCTGTCCTTTAAAGTGTATCTGAAGTTTTTGAAGAACACATGTTCACATCTGAAGCGGGTTTCTTTGAGGAGAGACCTCCTATATTTTGGCAGGACAGTGCCGGGCCACACCCTCTAAATTGTAGTGCAGCCAGCACAGGCAGTCCAACACCAGTGGGAGAATCTGCCTCTTCAGCAGCTCAGCAGAGTAGTTTGAAGAGACACATCAGTGCCATTACAATATATAAGGGTTCATATACAGCTGCCATACTCTTTGTTCTGCTGAGAATGAACTGTGTGTTTGAGCGTATTGTCATGTTCTCAATCGGAATCAATCAATCAATGTGTCGAGCCTTCTCTTATTCTTTGGTTTTGCTGTGCTTTCTTCAGGAGATGGGACGCCATGATGACCTTTGGTCGCTGTTTTACATGCTGGTGGAGTTTGCTGTCGGACAGTTGCCATGGCGAAAGATCAAAGATAAGGTTGGACTGTTTCACCTCAACATGAAGCAAACTGCTGAAAAGACAACCCTGAACAAAGTTGACAAAACCTCTTTTCTTTTTAATGGAAGCAGGAGAGACATATTTGGAGACATGCAGCTTATAAGTTACATTGAATTCAAAATCGTAGCCCACCACTCAGCGCACTGCAGGGTCCTCGTAGAGCGGAGGCTGGCCTGAATGAACATATCAGAATGAAACCAAAAAAACAAACACTTGAACACTGTAGTTGCAATATCTGCCTCATTAAAAAAAAGCTTGAAACCATTCAAATTATTCTGGTAACGTATATTTGTTAAAATTGTGAGAGGCTGCAGCAGGGAATTACAGTATCACTGACAGAACACAATAAACAAAAGCATATTCAGCCAAGGGCAGGCAAATAGCCTTTGCTCTAAACATTAGTAGTACGGTGTTTTTAAATGATATCAATTGGCCCATAAAAATTTCCAACAAGACAAACAACAAATACATGGCCATGCAAACCTGAATTGCCCTCATTCAAATCAATAATAAGTTCAACGCTTACCTGAATAGCAACGTAAAATTGCATTGGACTCCACTGCTCCAACTCTTTTCCTGTTGACCTTTGACATTTACTTCAAAATGCCCTTCTTCCCCTTGAAGCCTTAACTTTGAACATTTAAGTGACAGTTTCCATGCGAGCATTCACACATGCATCTTGTTCTGGAAATGCAATTCTTTTCTAGTTACTATTTGCTATTGTTCTGGCCACTAAAATACCCCTAAATTACATGAATAACTTTCTGTTATTTTTGTGTATGTGTCCATCGCTTTTTGTTAAAACTGTTTTCAAAATTTTATGATTTTGTTTTGAGGGGTTTTTTTTGTAATCAGGACCAAAACTCCTTTTTGTGAACTGTTGTCACTGTGTCTTTTTCTAAAAGACGTTCCATTAGTGAAAGAAACTGATTTAAAAAATATATGTATATATTTTTTCATTTTTAAAAAATATACAGAAAAAATTAAAAATATATTTTTATATATTTTTTGTTATTTAATGATTGACAGATGGATGATAAAAATGATTCATAGGAGGAAATTGATTACAATGATAGTCATTATTTCCCATTAGTTATAACACAACCGAGCTTCAATAGCAGGAAGCCTGCTGCAACAAAAGACCCCGACATCTGACATTGTCCCTTTTTCACTCAGACCATTTGATCAAAAATGACTTTGGCCTCCCTCCCGTCCCTCTCAGGAGGCAGTCTCAGGGGTGTGACAAGGACAGGACAGCGGCACAGAACAAGACAGGACAGTGACTGTGTGATTCTCACATCGTGCTGAATGAAGGCTGCGACTGTTGATTATTTTCATGATCGACTACTCTACACGTATCTTTCACAAGTAATCAATTGATGGGGGGGCAAAACATTGTGACAACAAACACCAAATTAGAAAATGCACTCAACCTCCACCAAGTGTCGACAAAGTGTTATTAAAAGTGTTTTTATGGGTTTTTTTTTTTCACATTTGATCACCTAACGCTAAGATAGTGCTAACATAGTTCACTGAACTTCTTATGGTTGTTAAACTGAATGACGAGCGATTCCAAAGACGAGACGAGCTTGGAGAGGCACATTTTGCATTTCACAGCATGTAAAAGGAGCGGATGTGGGGATTGTGACTCACCTCACTGTGACGCTTCCCCGCCTCCTCATCCATGAACTTGACGTGTTTACCTTTCAGGCGCTGTGTCACCGGAGCTGTACCGCTGTGTCATGCCAGTTCATTTTGCGATTACCAGGCTGTATACTTTCAGTTGCATTTCAAACAGCTTTCTCCTGCTTTGCTGGTTCTCTTGTGTTCTCCTCACCTACCATCACTCTCATCCAGCGAGTCACACAATCTACACTCCGATCAAGTCGGCGACAGTAATTCACCTCCAGCGAGTTACTGTTCTCAAAATAATCCAACAAAGAGGGAAACGACTGTCTTTTACTCTATATACCAAGAGAAAAGGAGCAAACGGAGATATTTTACTTCATAAAATATTTTATATTATATAGAATGAGAGAACTAATAATAAGATGCCACTCTGCATATCACTCAGAGATGCACACCGACAGTAAATACAGTTCTATTTTGGCACCGTCTACAAGATCAGATCAGTCTGGAGAACACCTGAACCAAGTCCTGTGTCGGTGTAAGCTGTTCAGCGAGTGCAGCTTGGATGTGTAAGCTATCATCCTTACTCGCTTCTTGTTCACTTTTCTCTTGGCGATCCAAAATGGGCCAGATCAAATTGATTTCTTGTATTCTGCTCTCATCTTTTTTGGCCAGTTGCCACCCAGCTGTTACTAGTACTCAAGTAGATCGGCACACTGGCAAAGTAGGGTTCAAAAGTTGACAGGCCATGTCTTTTTTCTTTTGCAGGAACAAGTTGGTCAGATAAAGGAGCGATATGACCATCGGATGCTGCTCAAACACATGCCTTCAGAATTTAATGTCTTCTTAGACCACATACTGGCCCTGGACTACTACACAAAACCAGATTACCAGGTAGCGTGGCTCTCCTTTTCAGGGCTCTTGAACTGTCAGGTCCCTTTTTGATTTCTTGTCTTTTCTTCGACCAGCTGCTGATGTCAGTGTTTGACAACAGCATGAAGGAGCGAATCATTACAGAGAACGAGCCTTTTGATTGGGAGAAGGGGGGAAGTGATGTCACTCTGTCAACCAGCGCATCCACCCAGCCGCAGCACAACACCCGACCTACTGCTGCCATGGTGGGGTAAGCTGTTTAACACTGTCTGAACCACAACTGAGAGCACACGGGTAATGTAATTGCCTCTAGCTTTCTTAAAAGGGATAGTTCACCCAAAGAATGATGTGGCTTCATTTTTACTCACCCCGATAATTAACAACACTCTGAAGCACTTTTTTGACGTCTCAAAAACAGCTGGAGATCTGGGAGGTCTCTTGTTATCTGCCCATGTTCAAATAATGGAGGTCCCTGGCGCCCAAGCCAAAAATGTCCACAAAAGTCCACAAAAACTTGTCAATATTCCTCCATACTGCTCGTCCAATGTAATCCAAGTGTTCTGAGTCCATAATTGACTCGAAACGAAATCATTTACAATGTTTTCAGAGCCTAAACAGCTGTGAATAACGCTTCCTGAAAGTGCACACCTGCGAGTTCATGACACTACGGAAACTGCTGCAGACCAAACCAGATGAGAGGGCGCATCTTCTTCTATGCTTGCGTTTTCGGCACAGCGGACCGACAATGCAAGAATTTCCGCTTTTTCTGTTTACATGCTGCTGTGAGCCAGACTAGCACGAGGTTAGCGTCTCTCAGAGTTGGAAAAAGCTGCTGATTAGTAATTTTCGTCAGAAATTAAGAAGATGGTTCGAGTGTGTTCATCAGCAGCGGACTCTTGAATGCTCCCTCTCCTCTGGTGTGGTCTGCTGTGGTTTCCGTAGTGTCGTGAACTCGCAGGCTTGTGCATTTAGCAAATGCTATCTACTACTGTTTAGGCTCTAAAAACATTCTAAATGATTTTGTTGCAAGTCAATTATGGACGGTACCCACTCAGGACACTTGGATTACATTGGACGAGCAGTATGGAGGAATATTGACACGTTTTTGTGGACTTTTATGGACGTTTTTGTACCGGGCCCAATCGGCCTCCATTATTTGAACGTGGGCAGATAGCAAGAAACCTGAAAGATCTCCAGCTGCATTTGAGACATCAGAAAAATGCTTCAGAGTGTTGTTCAGCATGAGGGTGAGTAGAAAATGACGGCACATCATTGTTTGGGTGTACTATTCCTGTAAGTGAGGACTGGTTAAGGCAATAATGTTCACATCCTGACTATTTTGCAAAAGCTTTAGTGGAAAACTGTTGGATTAGTAACTGCGGGTGGAGTGTCACAACTTTTTAAGGAAAGGCAGCAACTGCCCCTGCCGTCCACAGAGCCATTGTGACGCCGGTGCCTGGGGACCTCCAGAGGGAGAACACGGACGACGTGCTGCAGGATGAACATTTCAGTGATCAGGAGAATGCCCCTCCTGCTATACCTTGCCGAGTTCCCGGGGAGGCAGGTGGTCAGCATGCTGGGGAGCCAGGAGAGGCCTGGGAAGACACAGACTTCAACCGCAACAGACTCAGGATCAGCCTGAACAAGGTGGGAGCTGGCAGTCACAGTGACTGAACCATGCATACCTTTGAATGTTCTCCGATACAGAGATCATTAGCATTCATCCGACACTTTTTTCTCGAACATATACCTGTTACTTTGTTTCTTCCAACCTCAAACATTTCTTTCTTTGCAGAAAATGAGTTTGAGTTTGAAATAATTTTGAGTTTGATCCAAAGTTCTTACAGACACACATGACCTCAGATCACATCCAGGTTCATGACAATAAGCTTCCTGTCGTTTGATTTGTCAGGGAGCTCAGGAAGAGGAGGGGGAGCGTGGGGCCTGTCTGGTGTCACCGGCCTGCGGTGGAGCTCCAGAATCACCGACAGGACAGGGTCGCTCCCTGAGATACCGGCGAGTCAACAGCCCAGAATCGGATCGCTTGTCTGCTGCAGAGTGCCGGGCTGATGCATACGGACAGAGGTGCTAAAGGCTACATCAGACACTCACAGAACATTGTCTGAGATGTGCATTGAGAGTGTATGGAGCTCTCGATCAACTGAACTCTCAATTCAACTTTATTTATAAAGCTCTTTAAAAGCAGGTGTGGCTGCAACTAAGTGTTGTACATGAATAGAAACACAAAGTAAATGACATCAAACACAAGAACAATTCTAAAACAACATACACAATAAAGCAAGAACAGAGACAGAGTCTGAGACAAGTAGGTTTTTTTCATGTGAGTCACTGAGTAAAGGACTAACTGGCTGACCAAGAGACTGACTGAAGGGCTGACTGACTGACTGACTGACTGACTGACTGTCTCCATGAGTCTTTTTCAAAGAACAAAGAGAAGAGGAAGATTTGAATAATATTTCCACCTGTGTCTACTGTGTTCTTATCAGGATAATGTTGTCAGGTGATACAGTGAATTGTAGAATGCTATTTTTTAGCATGTAGAGCCTCATGCTTGTAGGAAGCTTAACAAGCCTTAAAAGAACCAATTATCTGACCATTACAAATGACTCAGTGACACCAATAAGTCACAGACCGGTAATTGGCTTAATAGGACCTCTTGAACTTTTGATCAGTCCAGCTCCTCAGGACTCCTGGCTGCCCAAAACATAGACATGTGTGTGTGCTCAAACAATGGGGCCTGTTTTGACAGTCTCAAGGACACATTATTACGCAGTGCAAGTGTCCTGTAGTGCTGTTGGAAGGTTTATAATAACATCCCACTGAGTCACAAAACGTAGCTTTCTTTCAAAGGGGACATGATAGTGGTAGGCTTTGAGAAGGATACGCATACAATACACTCTTGAATAATTCATAGAATAAGTCCAACTCCTTTAGACCTCGCAGCCAAATCTGTGACTGTTTTAGTGGGGTTCAGATGGTCAAAATGGGGCTCTGACAGTTTGAATGAATGGTCTGCATGGTTGCCTCAGTGTCCCAAGTAAACTTCTGTTAATTATTTGTCTGTATTTGTGTATCAGGTCGAGGATGGACATACTTGGCTCTCCATCTCGACACGTGTACTCCTCCCAGCCAGCTCAGATGTTATCGGTTGACCCTGGTTGCCGTGGAGATCGCCAGGCCAGCGGGCGGCAAGAAGTCTCAGTAGCGTCTGTTGACCAGGAGGCGCACAGTAATGCCTTCATCCGCTCTGTTCCTCTAGCCGAGGAGGAGGACTTTGACAGCAAAGAGTGGGTCATCATTGACAAAGAAGCCGAGCTGCGCGACTTCCTCCCGACCACATCGGGAACTACTGATGAGGAGCCTGAAGAGCTCCGCCCCCTCGAGGAGCAGGAAGAGCGTCGGAGACTCAGAGCTGGAGGTCAGTGTTTCTTTCTCAATTAGAAAGATGGAAAGTACAACCTGTTGTTCAAGACTTGGGTCTTGGATGTGTTGTTAAAAGTCACAAGCTGAAGCCTCAGTTTAGTGCTTAAGTGACATTACTGTGCTCTTCGTAGCAGCCAATTGAACTGGACACTCAGGGTAACATGTTTTTAACTTGAGCATATTGAGCACAAACTGTATTTCCTAAATAACAGTCTTTACTGAAGCACCACCAAGTGTTTCCAGGAACATCCTGATCTAATGATACAGTGGGGCAAAAAAGTATTTAGTCAGCCACCAATTGTGTAAGTTCTCCCACTTAAAAAGATCAGAGAGGCCTG
>JAUESF010000074.1:65863-76637 GCA_032274765.1 Malacoctenus tetranemus | reverse complement strand
GTCTGAAGTTTGCTAGAGAGCATTTGGATGATCCAGAAGAGGATTGGGAGAATATCATATGGTCAGATGAAACCAAAATAGAACTCTTTGGTAGAAACTCAACTTGTCGTGTTTGGAGGGGAAAGAATGCTGAGTTGAATCCAAAGAACACCATACCTACTGTAAAGCATGGGGGTGGAAACATCATGCTTTGGGGCTGTTTTTCTGCAAGGGGACCAGGACGACTCTGCCGTGTAAAGGAAAGAATGAATGGGGCCATGTATCGTAAGATTTTGAGTGAAAACCTCCTTCCATCAGCAAGGGCATTGAAAATGAGACGTGGCTGGGTCTTTCAGCATGACAATGATCCCAAACACACCGCCCGGGCAACGAAGGAGTGGCTTCGTAAGAAGCATTTCAAGGTCCTGGAGTGGCCTAGCCAGTCTCCAGATCTCAGCCCCATCGAAAATCTCTGGAGGGAGTTGAAAGTCCGTGTTGCCCAGCGTCAGCCCCAAAACATCACTGCTCTAGAGGAGATCTGCATGGAGGAATGGGCCAGAATACCAGCAACAGTGTGTGAAAACCTTGTGAAGACTTACAGAAAACGTTTGACCTCTGTCATTGCCAACAAAGGCTATATAACAAAGTATTGAGATTAACTTTTGTTATTGACCAAATACTTATTTTTCACCATAATTTGCAAATAAATTCTTTAAAAATCAGACAATGTGATTTTCTGGATTTTTTTTTCCTCATTTTGTCTCTCATAGTTGAGGTATACCTATGATGAAAATTACAGGCCTCTCTGATCTTTTTAAGTGGGAGAACTTACACAATTGGTGGCTGACTAAATACTTTTTTGCCCCACTGTATGTGGACACCTCTTGAATGATTCATTTCAATTTCAAAAGCTCTCACCAAAGCTGATAGTTCCATCAGTTATCATGCTAACATAAAATGTATTTGAGACCAGTTTCAGTGAGAGCAGGAGAACAAAATTTGTTTGAAGCAATATGTGAAGAGTGGAGCCAGTTTAAGCCATTGTGTCTTAAACAGTGGCCTGCTTCAGCGGTGTCTTCTTTGTAGATCTGCTCCTTTATCACTGAGTTTGTCACTTGCATTGGAGGGTTTGACACAAATAAGCAAAAACATGACTACCAAATGCAGCTTCAGCTGTTATGACAGTTGACAAAGTAGCTTGTATTTATTGATGTTGCCCTTTCTACAATATTGTGCACAGATAGGAAACACTACATACATTTGTTTCTGTCCAGCCAAGTCTTTTGTGGCGAGTACAGACAGGAAGGACTGGATTCAAGGACTAGGCGATTGTGATGAGTCACTGCAGCAAGTCGTCTGTTGAGAGACTTTGCTAAGAAGCCATTCCATCTGCAAATTTTGACTGGGGCTACCTGTTATTTTTGCAGACTGAGTATTGGCAAGATACAAAGATGATTCCCTCTAATAGGACTGTGTAATGAAAACTATAATGCTATCCAGTAGGCCATCTTGCCGTAAGCACATTATGACATGTTAAGATTAAGACTCACAATCGTTGTATTAATGATCACACAGATTTATTCTATTTTTGTCTTGCTTTATTTTTCTTGTCACAAAAAATAATAATAACTTTTTTAAATTTTATGTTGTTTTTCACCTTTTTCTGAAAAGGACGTATTTCTGCTGTGCTCTTGCTGTAAATTGAAAAGTATGACAGGATGTGATCATCGGTAAGCTGTGACTGAATCATGTCTGAGGGTTTTCACACTTCGCGCTGACACCAAAAGGAACTTCTGGGTTTCCTGCAGGGGGGGAGCTGGTGGTTCGTCCTAAGACTCACACTCGAGAAAGCAGCCGGGGAATGAACACGCTAACAGAGGAGGAAGCGTCGAGAAAGAGTGGTGGGAGCCCCGCGTACTCACCGTGCCACTCGCTGCCATCGGGACGTCCCCGTCGGAGGGAATCTGAGCCCACTGGACCTCAAAGACCGGTAAGAAGCCTTACCAGCAAAAACACAGCACAGATCAGCCCGATTGGCATATTTGGTGGCCATATTTGGTTTTGTACCTGGTGTAGAGAAAAAAAAGATGAAGGAATTTACTGAATTGCACTTTCTCTGCTTTTTCCTCAATCTGTGAACGATTCTCACAATTTACGACTTCATACAATGTGGATATGCCTTCTTTTCCAGTGCCTCTGTTGAAGTCAGACAGTATTTGTACTGGTTTTTTAAAAAAACAGCTAATAGGATGCATCCATCAATTGGTTGATTATCTTTACTGCTCCAGACACTTCAGGGTTACATCAGCAATATAGTTTGACAATATCTCACCCTGGAATACATGCTAATGCAGGTGGTCACCATCTGCTTTAGCCATGTGAGAGTTGTAAAGACAAGTAGCTGAACAGAAAAAAACTCAAACACTAAGCATCGGCTGGCAAATATTTCACATTAAAACTGTTCATGCAAACGATGTATAAATGTGCAACCATTGGTTTCAAAAGATTTTAAATATGTCGTTGCGAAAGCAGCTACTCCCACCAACACAGTCCTTCTTAAAAGAGCGCATCTCTTGTGTGCAAAGACTTATCAAAGTCGAGACAAAGAAAGGGAAAGTTCATTGCCAGGTAGGGGAGCTAAACTTCCATCACAGTGGTGGCTGCACGTTGCAGTGACTCCTGAAATGAAATGCTACACTTCTCACACTATTTCTCGAAGCTGGTATTGGCTTCTGTGGTACACACAACAAGACTACGCCCTTGCCTGGAGTTTCATCATCTTTGTCCCTGTATCACAAAAAACTGCATTTTGAGTGGGTGAGTGAGACGTTTCTCAGTTTGACCACAATGCTTAAGTACCTCGAAAAATGAAATCCCCGCTTTCGAATTGACACTGCTTGAGTGGTTTAATGTGCTACAAAGGTCAAATGTACAAAAGAAAAGGTTATGATGCACTAAGACTAACCTCTTACAGGCTGTTGAAACTTTGTAAAACTTTGGGTAAGATGGAAGGACATGAACAGATGCTTCAGTTTTTTTTAATTGGCTGGATGGATGGATGGATGGATGGATGGGTGGGTGGATGGATGGGTGGGTGGGTGGATGGATGGGTGGGTGGGTGGGTGGGTGGACTACACTCATCGCAATTTTTCTCCCTGAAGAGCAGGTCTTATTCACCCACACCATGCACCATACACACACACGCACGCACGCACGCACACACGCACACACAGTATTTGTGTGAGTCCAGTTGTTGACTTCAGCCTCCTTGAAGCTGACAAAATGAGTAGATTTTATTTACTTACAGTGATCCCCGATTCCCAAATGTTGTGAGGATAAGAATGTTCAAAGATTTTTGCTTGTCAAACACTGACAACATATGAGATGAGCTAAAGACAGAAGACAGTAGCAAAGGTTAAAGGTTGTTGAAGGTAAATGGATGCTGTCCAGGTTGCAAAAGACCTGTCTACAATAAGGACCTAGAACTGCTGTTTGGAATTGGACTTGTGTACAAGAGACATATTGGACAAACCTTTCCAGCATCAAATGTTGTATTGTTGTTGCTCATAATGACCAATTATTGAGGCAACACTGGAATAAATATAGACACAGTTTGGACTTGGAAACCATTGCCTGCAAATGTTCAGTTTGACAATTCATTGTGCAATCACAATCACACAATAAAGCTGCTTAGCGCAGGGAAAAAGCCGCACGTGTTCAAGTTCCAAAGAAGGGACTGAAGCCAAACTTAGATACTTGTTTGTTATGAAAAATCCACATTCTGAATGGTTCGGGCGAGAGCATGACACAGGAGCAGATTTTCACTCCTGTCCAGTGCCAAACACATAACGCAACAAAATGAGGGGAGACAAGGCTACTAAAGAAGGGCTACAGTGCCAAAGTTAAAAAATAATGATCTGTCAGTGAAGCTTAGAGATCTTGTTGGAAAATTGGATGTACTGAAGAGTTTTATGAGACCGGAACGTGACGGAAAAACACGGTATTTGCAGCATGTAAAACTTGAGCAATGGGAGCGGGACAGGAGTGGGAGTGATTTTGTGTGGGGGCGGGATGGGAGTGGGAGTCCTTCTACGGGAGTGGGACACGACAGGAGTGAAAATCCGCCCCAGTGTCATGCTCTACTACTCATGCCGAAGGTCTGCAGGGTGAATCCCTATCAGAGCGCAGTACAGTGACTTCCAACTGCCCTCTACTTTCTGTAGGCCTATATGAAGTATAATATTTACAATATAATTGCATGGGTTTGTTTGTATGTACACTCACATGATCAGTTGAGTGGTTGGGAGGAGGACTCTAACAATATATATCGGTCTTATTGCTTGTTTGAAGATGAAAAATCTCCCAGTTCAGCTCGTAAGGCTGTGTAGCCGCTAACAATAGTCCAGCAGCTGGAACAGTCCATTAGAAGGGAGGTGCCCTTTCTGAAGTCAAGGACTCTGGTCAGACAGGGTTTTTTTTTGCAATGTCCTGGATAGGAGGAAGTCATATCCTCCCAGTGAGCCTGTGATCAACTGGCCAGTATGCTTTCTTTTGTGCCTCTATGGAAGGTGGTGAAAATTAGAGGGGGGAGGCATGCTCTCTTCATTCGTACAACCACTGCTGAGTTCCTCCTACGAGAGGCACGGTGTGACGGGACCAGGACTGGGTCTTCATTCTGCGCTCCGACAAAACCTTTGTGCATGTCTGCAACTGCATTAACTTCTCCTGAAGGTGACGCTGATCTCTTTGTAAGATTCAGGGCGAGGTTGTTGATTTTGTACCAGATGTTCCACCTCTTCCCCATGGGCTACATCATTGACGATGACTGTTATGTCATCTGTGAACTTCACAAATATGGTTGGCAGTGATGGGTCATCGCAGTGAGCAGTGGGATCGGGACAGCTGGGGAGAGCCAGTGGGGAAAGGGAGGTTTCCAGTCAGTGATCATCTTGGAGCATTGTATTTATATCATTTCATTTGGTCTGAATTGACACAGTTCTTCTTTTAGAGTGGACCAAACTGCTTGGAGTTTGCCTGGAGCCACTCACTTATAAGAACTTCTTGGTAAGAGGTGCTTGCTATTAGATGTGAGCAGTTACCAGGCAGAAAAAGTTAACGGATAAGAACACTGGATTTTTGATTGGTAAATGCTGTGAATGGAACCTTGCAATACACCTTGGTCATCTGGATGTCTGTTTGCTCAGGGCCTTGATCAGCTCAATGCAACAGGTTCAAGTTGGAAAAACTTACATGCAGCAACGGTCTGTATTTCCCTTTGTATTTTCATACCCAATGATATGAAGAATAAAAGAATGTATATGCTTTTGGATTAGAAGTAACATTTGTGTTATTTACACTCGGTGCAATAATCACTGTGACTGAAGTGCACTGCAGTTATAAGTGGGCCTGGACTTATATGCAGCGAAGCTGTGTCACATTACTGTTAGATGACTTTCTCCTCCAGTGAACTGTGTATAACAGCATCCCTCCAATGAGCACCTTAAAGGAAACGAGACAAGACACTCTGATAGGCCCAAAACGCGCCCTGGACTCATTCCAAAAAAAATATGCAGCCACTTTATCTTTTTGCACCCTGTGCAATGGCCATTTTCTATCATCAAAACAGCAAACCCAACTTGTAAATGTCCTAATTCCTCATGTACCTCATACTTTTGCTCTATTAGTTGTCAAAATAGGGCGCCAAGTGTCTTATTGCACATTTCTCTGTTCATGGTCTACTGGACAGTCTATTTACCTTCCATACTGTAGGTGACACACACCTGGGGTAAATTAGAAGTGAACCAAGATTCGCCATATGAGGTGAATTATATTTTGCAAGTTTGGTCCTGGTGGTTGTGCTTGTTTGATGCTGCTGAAGCCACCGCAGGCAGCTCCTTTGTCAGGTTGTTTTCAAATAGGCGAGGGACTTTAAATGACTCAGTTCTCAGAAAGGCTGTGAGCACTATCGGAAAAACTGCCCATCACAAAGCGAGCTTGACTGGTTGGGGAAATCTTCGTGTTTCAGTGACATATTGCTTTGATCCAAGCTTTGTCGTGTACAAGGAATACCTCACTGGCAAGATTTGCCTTACACCTACCTTGAGTGATGCTTTTTACTCAAAAAATCGAATTGAAGAAAGAGGAGAATTAATATTATTATTATATTAGATTATTTTTGTGTTGTGCCTGAAAGGGGACTTGATGTCCAGCGTGTTGTCCCACGCTGTCTTGGAGTTTCATTTTGCAAAATGGAACCATCCTGGTCAGTCTTTGAGTTTGGAACTTTGTTTTGATTTGCTGCGAGGGGAGCTGAAGGCTAACTTTAGTGTCTGTTCACTTAACTCAATGTTCTTCTTGAAAGCACCTGTCACAGTGAACGACAGGCTCTCACATTAGCACCACAGTGAAGGAGAGTTGGAACCAGCCCACACCAACTGGGTCGCTGCACATAAACACAAGTATTGATGGATTTCTATGGAACTATTGTGCTGGCTCATAGTGGGAGACAGGAGTGTGGCAGTGAACCCCAGCTGAAAGACGAGACGTGACCAAAAAGGGCCCAGGGAAGAAAAGCTGTCGCCTACGTTTTATTAGTTGCAGTGTGTGATGTTGCAAGTTGGCAGGTCACATGGTTGAAGGTTACAGTAATATCTCAAATGCAGCTGTGATCCTGACTTGGCTGATGTGAGACAATTCCAAATAAAAGCTACTGAATGAAAATACAGAGAAGTTGTCTGCCCACCGCTTGTGTGACTGACATGAGAGCTGACACCGGCAAATGAATGCCAGAGATGATTGGACTGATAGCATAGAAAGTGCTGGACACCAGTTGATTGAATGAACAACAATCATTTCTGAGATATATACATTTTCTTTAGTTCAAATGACTGTCATTGAAATTGCTGGCTCATTTACTCTTCCATACCCACTTTGTCCCTTGACCTTTCCTTGCCTATTCTTCCTCCTCAAAGCTGCTAGCCAAAATTGGGAGAATATTTCAGGGGTTTTTTTTCCGTTACATGTTGACTTGTTAGTCAAATGTGGTTACACTTTCCAGGTACAGAATTACATAAATGCCCAGTTGTGAATGTCTGAAGCAATTTGGCATAGGTTTCAAAACCAGAAGGTACAAGTCCTTGGAAGTTCACCATTGCCAAATTTTAAAAAGTGATAACTGAAAAAAATCCAATAACTTCATAACTAGTGGTGAAATGTTTACATGCACTTCAGGGATGTAGCATTGAAACTCCCTGGGTTTATTCCTTTCAGATAACTTCTGGGATGTGAATGTTTGTAAGCATGTAACATGATCGATGTACAGTGAAGTGCCTGTTCTAAGGTGCACCAAACCAAAACACAGGCTCTTGCCATTACAGCATCGTAATGAAAAGCCTCTCACGAGGGAGTGCTGGTGGCTGGAACAGCATAGTAGCGATGAGCTAACTCCAGAACGAAATATCAGTTTTAGCCAATCAGAAGTACATAACTGCAAACGGAGAAGGACAGATAGCAGTAACATCTGACAGAACTTGCTTTTCTGTTAACGACCCGACAATGTCATGTGTATAACTCTCTACATACTGACAGTGTCAGCATTTGATGTCCCAGTATGTGAGTCAATCAGTCCGATAAACAGACAACTTCTGTCCGATTGGCTCTTTTTTTTTGTTGTTGTTGGTTGGTTTTTTTTGCATGGATAACAGCTCGAAAATCGTATGTACATTAGGCAGCTACCCAGACTTTTACAGTCAGGCGAAGCCAGAAGAAGTGGTTTGGAAAGACTTTTCAGTACCCCTGAATCATCACTATGAATAAGCTGGGGGCATTTCATTTGAATAACGCACCATCATCGTACCATCACCCCCGGTGACTTTGACATGATGTTGTGGGACATGGTCCCCGTCCCTCTTTGATCAAGGCACAGCAATCCACAGTTTCTAAAAAGAACTTAGAACTTTAGCTCCAAGTATAGTAAATGAGCATCTATCCAAGGAAAGTGTCAGACTCACATTTTAACATAGCACTGCTTCAGATTTATTCAGTTTTGGTTTCCGAAAGTGTCTCTCGCGTTCCAAAGACGTCCTGAGAATCTTTGAGTCCTGTGTGTTACTTATTGTGCATCAAAATGCAAAGATTCATTTTCTTTTGAATTCCGTTTGTGAAATGTTACACCTGACGTGCTGCAGCATCTTTCCTGTGTGGAGTTTCTGCAGAGTTGGGAAATCCTTCTGTTGCTTTCGCCTCTCAGCATTTCTGAGACGTTGCTGCCAATCGCCTCTCCAAAATAGAATGTTCACCTGCTTTTGTTAGCATATCCCCAGCCTTTTGTCGCCTCTTTTAACATGCTGTTTTGTGTTGCTGGCATACTGTCCTTGGGCTCCATAAAAGTACTTGGATTTCACATCTGATTTGTAGTTTTTGTCCGATATCGGATGAGATGCAGTTTTAGATGACATCTTTCAACAACAACTGTCTGTCATTGAAATGGGCTTTTCTGTATTTAAGGTTACAATTCCTTCAAAAGATTTTCTCATTGAGGCAGTCATTTTTTTTTAAATTCATCCACTGTTTGTTTTTTTTAGTCATACAAAATTTTGGTTTGTTTATTCACCTCTCTGTTTAATAGGTCAAGCTTGACCCTCCCTACTTGGTGATTGCTGTTTACAGGCTGAATGTCATCCACAACATGTCGCTATATACTCACTGCAACATCTTTTGATTCAACAAAAGGCCAAAACCCTGTTCACAAACTCATTCGGATTGATATGTTAGCGAGCTCTGCTTCAATTTTCTTTTTTCTTTAAACGACAAAAGTCCTTATTAGACTTTATGGCATGACCATCTGACGCCAACCGTCGGAGACCACCATTCTCTTTTTACTCCTCTTCAATTTTTTTTTCACCCTCCACATAACTACTGATGCCTTTGCCCCAAGCTATCGCTTTAAAAGTACACAGTATGTCAAGTTTGACTCACCTGAGGAGACAGAGAAAAGAGCGAGGGTGCCATTGGGACAACACAAGAAGAAAAAAAGTGATGTTTCGGGGTAAGCACAGTTTAGGAATAGTCCTTTACCTCTGTTCTCTCACTTATTTTTTTTTGTTCCTCCTGTTCCTTTTCATTCTTTTGAGACATATTTCTTCCCCTCTTTCCCTTCGTTGTGTGTCTGTGTTTTGTGTGCTTGATGAATACATGTCTCCTTTATGTTTCCTGTTTCTTTTCGCATTACCAATAGTGATTTTTTTTTTCCTCAAAATGAAACGTTAAAAGTGTCCAGGGTCAGACTGTTGTAGTCTAGTGAGTTACAGAATGCTCAGTGATCTTGCTGTTGACTTTGTGTTCTTTAAAAGAAGCTTCTTTGTCGGGAAATATTGTTATTGGCCCTTTTTTTAAACGAGAGGGATCCGAAGTTCGATCAACAGTCTACTGGCTCGACTGTCCTAAAGTTTTTTTTTTGTAGCTTTAAACTTGTATGTCATAGCTGTAAATTAAGACAGAACGCCAGATTTACTTCAACACGGTGTTTTTCCCTCCTTTCATGATCTTTGAACAGTCACCTGAGGACTCTAGAAGTGAGAGCACCAATCAGCTCTCTCTTGTCCAACATGTGATGAGGGAGGGGTAGAGACGAGGGAGAAAGTCAAATCAGAATGATGGCATGTAGCTCTAGGAAAACATATAATGAATCACATTCAAGAATCGGCTTCTGCTTGTTAATGTCTCGTCCCTTCCTCTCTCTGATTGATTTGTTTGCAGATTGAGGAGGACAGGCACCAACCGCGGCCTAATCAACTGAGGAGGCTGGCCTCCTACGTTTTTTCTTCCTCCACATTGGAAACAGAGCAGTACCCCCATGGAGGAGGCAGCTTTATCCAGAGGAGCCGCTCTGCCGAAAGCAGCCCCGCTCATGTCACCACCGCTTCAGCCTCAGCGAGGCGACGGCACGCTGGCACGCTGCCCACACCTGGCAGCCCCCGGAGCAGACACTCTGTCCTGAATGTGTCCAGAACACAGCTGCAGCAGATGCTCGCCAAGCTCATGAACAAGAACAGCAGCTGAGAGGACTCGGAGAGCAACTTGGAATGCACACATACAGTATATTATCTGCATTACATGTAATGTACAGAAATGCATGACACATATATGTCCCACGACAAACATCATATAGACACAACAGGGTTGGCCTTGCAAGTTTTGGCATCAGGCAAAAGTTGCCTCACTGTCTCCCTTCCCCCCTTCTTTCAAATTGGATTTGCAGCATCAAACACCAACCACATGGTTTTTAACCCCATTGACGCTAACCTGGCAGTGTTCAAATGGGACGAAATTAGTTTGAAGCATCGAGGCTTTGGCAATGCTAGTTGTTCTCCTCAGGAGCTGAGCATCTGTGGAGTGAAGATGCTGAATGTTGTAGCATCTGGGACTACATTGCTGTCAAACCTAAAATGGAGATCTAGTTCCAAACTCAAGTTCTGTTGCCTTTCCACTGCTCTCAGATCAGCGACATAAATCTTGTTGTGCTCCTCATTTTATTCTGAGTTTATCTGCATTTTGCACAACACGTCCGCTTTCAGATGTGGGCACATTTCAGGCAACAGTGTCATAATAACCATCAACCAGTAAGTCCATTAAATGCTATAAGCAAAAAAGGGGAAAAAAAAAAGGTTTTTAAGAGTCCTTTAATCTGACTCATTGGATTGGACCTCCGGCCAGCTCTGTACACACACACATACACACACACACACACACACACACACACACACACACACACACACACACACACACACACACACAC
>JAUESF010000074.1:55641-65763 GCA_032274765.1 Malacoctenus tetranemus | reverse complement strand
GCTTTTCGGTCAAGGGAGTGGGCTCTCTCACAATCTTGCCTAAAAACACAGCCATGAATAAAGAATGGTACCAAAACGTCCTCCGAGAGCAACTTCTCCCAACCACCCAAGGGCAGTTTGGTGATGAAGAATGCCTTTTCCAAAATGATGGAGCACCTTGTCAAAAAGGCAGAAGTCATAAAAAAATGGCTCGGGGAACAAAACATTATGATTTTGGGCCCTTAGCCAGGAATCTCCCCAGATCTTAATCCCATTGAGAACTTGTTGAGAATCCTCTAGAGGCGGGTGGACAATCAAGAACCCACAAATTCTGACTAACTCCAAGCATTGATTATGCAAGAATGGACTGCCATCAGTCAGGATTTGGTCCAGAAGGTAATTGACAGCATGCCAGGAAGAAATGCAGAGGTCTTGAAAAAGAAGGGTCAACACTGCAAATATTGACTTGTTGCAAGAATTCTTTATATTTCTCAATAAAAGCTTTTGATACTTAATATGTGATATGTTGATATGATATGTTCAGGGTTTTTAGGTGTTTTTGGCAGATGTTTCTATGGTATCATGAAATGCAGACTTTGTGAAATTGCAATATTTGTGTCATTCTCCAAACCTTTGGCCATGACTGTAGTCACCCGTGATGAATCCATGAAATGAAGCGAAAAGCTGAGAATGGGACAGTCTGAAGACATTCACACACTCACTTACGCACCAGTTGGGGGGCTGCCATGCAGTCTGCCCACACACTGCTGGGAGTAATTTTCAGGGTTCAACATGTTGCAACAGGGGTATTTCATCACATGTCAGAGGGTGCGAGCAGGGGGATGGACCAGCAAAACTGTATTGAATTGACAGTCTTGCGTTGTCTTTCTAAAAGCTGCCTCAGTAAATCCCAGCAGGTGGTGCTGAAGTGCAGCAGTCTATGATTTTGTGGCTTTTATTTGAAATGTGCCAGATAGAAAAGATGGAAAAAACCTGCTCTGTTGTAACTGTATGTGGGGAGAACGATATATCAGTCTCCGAAAAAACAATGGACAACATCAGGTTTCTTTGTTTTATTCTCCCAGTTTTATTTTTCAACTTCAGGCATTTACACTGATTTTCTTGAATTATTCATTTGAAGTGCACCTATTTTTCCTGATAGACTTTGTCATTTGTGAAGGGCTTTTTTCCAACTCATCTGGTTCTGTGTATTTCTGTCCCCAGAGTTGTTTCTCAGCTTCTTGCTGAGCTTGATGCTTTACACTCTCCAGTCGGAGTGTTTGTCATTGGAGCCACGAACCGTCCAGATCTGCTTGATCAGTCATTGTTGAGGCCAGGCAGGTCAGATGTCGCACGCACGCACGCACGCACGCACGCACGCACGCACGCATGCACATTTGTGTGTAGTGTGTGTAGTGGAGGCCACACATTTACAGAATGCTTTCCCAGCTGCTCACACGAACTGCTAGTTTTGGGGCAGTAAGACCCCTTTGAGATAAAGCAGGTCAAATAGCTGCCAAAATCACCACTGCACTGAAAGTTGCTTTGGGACATTGAAATGCTGATTGGCTGACTGACTCGAGCTCTTTGGACACTTTTTCAGGTTTGATAAGTTGGTTCATGTCGGAAACAACAAAGATAGAGACTCTCAGTTACAAGTTCTTCAGGCGATTCTGCGGAAGTAAGTTCACATTATTCTCGTTGTCAATTTTCTTCAGTTAAGGTTATTTTTTTGCCTTCCTTTTGTGACTATAACCAGAGGAATGTGCCTTTTATCGGAGAATCTTCATATCTGTGATTTCAGGTTCGAGCTGGATTCGGACGTGAACCTGCAGGACTTGTTGAAAAGCTGCCCCGCTGCAATGACCGGAGCTGATCTGTATGCCCTGTGTTCGGACGCCATGACAGCTGCCATCAAAAGGAAGATCGCGCTCATCAACGAAGGTAGGAGTACAACAAAGGGAAAGAGATCTGTTATTGTTTAGTTTCAGATAAAAAAAACAATCCTATTGTTTTTCAAGGCCTGTAACAAACATCAGAAAAGCTGAGTGTTGCGTGACACAAGAATGGAGAGCTCATGGTCAACATACAGTAAATGGCAATGAGAGAAGTATCCCAGATGCTTGAGTGACAAAAACAGGAAGGGTCTACCACAAATATGTCCGACAGATTAGGAAGAACGTTTCTTTTCATGTAATTGAATTGAACTTCCATCATTTCATCTCCTTGAGTGATAAACGTGAAGATTCGGAGAACCCAGAAAAATGTCTGTACACAGCAATATTCTTTTATAAACAGAGCTAAACCTCCAGTAGAAGTCACAAAACTTGCTCAGTGACAGTTCTGTAAAACATTCTGCGTTAGTTAATTTTGTGTGATTCCAAGTGACATATACGAAGAAAAACCATCGCGTTTTCAACATTTTAAAAGTTTCATGTTTGAACATTTTAATGTCCCTTTGCGCAACTGTTCCGATAGTTGAAACTGAAGGACCCAGGAAAGTATTGTGAACAAAAATATCTCCTCCTCTCTCTCTTTAAGGTCTGGATTCAGAGGGCTCTCCTGTCCTCCTCTCCTGGGAGGATTTCTGTGTGGCAGTGAAAAACTTCAAGCCATCTGTTTCCAGCCAGGAACTGCTGCGATACGAAAACATTCAACAGAAACTTGCAGCAATGTGAAGAAGACTCTGACCAAGCCGTCAGGAGCACCCATGTTTCTTCTGTTCACCTTATGAACAAGATTTGGCCCACAATAAATGACATCAATCCATGTTTTTTTAAATACCCATCAGTCCAACTTATGGAGGAGCCACGGAGACCGTTATTGAGGGGGCAGGGTATCCATTGAGCATGATCCATTCTCACACAGGGCGGAAGCATCGAGACTCAGGAGTCCCACATGGATTCAGACCACTGAAGATGACGTTCTGTCTGCTTCACAGTGATTATTCAAGATCATACAACATGCAGTGAACAAAATCCATTCCAAACCCAGCACAGGAAGGTTTAAAATAAGGTACAGCTGACCGTGGAGTCTGTCTGAATGGAAGTGCTATCAGCTCGCATCAGCTTTTTGCTATTTGAAATTGTAAATCAAGATGTCACAAACCCTTCAAAAAAGCTTGATAATGAGGTTGATTATGGGATGTGAATGATGAACACTTCAGACGATGAGACGCAAATGAGAATAAATTCATGATTTAACTTTTTTACAATGTCAGGGCAATCTTTTTTTTTTTTTTTTTTTTTTTGTTCGATTTGTGCTGTGTCTGCTTTTCCGATGAGCCTGTGTCCTTCACCATGTCCATGTTAATACCACATTCACTGCCTTCTGCTTCAAAATAAATACAATTATTTGGAATGGTAACCATGTTTATTGCTTTATTTGACTGATCCATCATATTTCAGTTGGAAATATATTTATTCTGGAAGTTTACTCTCATTGAAAAAAAATACAGCAGTCTTAAGCAGCAACAAATCTCGATGTTACCAAGCAGATTTTTCTTCAAGGGAAAAATGATGCATTCAAAATAAGACTCAATGACCAGAAGAGAGAGGTTTTCTTGCTTTTTTAGTATCACTGTTTCCTATTTCAACGTGTCTTCTGAGGACAATCTTCAAGGGCGGGAAAAGGCTCGTTGAAGTTTGTTGGCTGGGTCAGGTGTGTACCAGTCTCGGCAGAGGTGCCCAGACTTCCTGCTCTCTGGACGCCTCCTCCCGCTGCCCAGGGGCTACCAAAGCATTCCCAGGCCAGAATGGTGACGGAACCCCTCCGGGGTGGCCCCAGGACACCCTGGGTCTTTCCTGGGGTCTCCTCTTTGCGGGGCCTGCCTGGAACACCTGAAAACCTGCAGTCATCTGACACAGGTGCCTGAGCAACCTCCACCGCCATATACGACTGTTATTATTGTGGGGAAAAAGATTATATTGCCTCTGTTGTTTAATTGCAATAAAGAAACCCGCTGGAAGTTCGCGCAAACAGATGCTTGTCAGTGCTCTTATCCCTTCATTCCCTTATTCCAGATAATTCTTTCCGTTTACAGACAAGCCCGTGTTTGGGGCCCGTAACAATTGCAGTAGAGCTCTGGTTCTCTTCTCTGATCTGTCTGATCAGACATACATCTCAGTATATTCCAGTCAGACAGCGATCAGATGGCCGATGAAGTTTAGTCACCGTGAGTCCTTTGCCATTGAACTTTTCACAAGTTCATGTCACGGTGCTTGACGAAGATTCGACTTCCTGCATGAAAGTCATGAAAACTGAAAAGATTCCATCTCCAGTCCCCCTGTTTTCGTGTGCCCACTGTTTATGCATTATTGGAATTTCTATTTTTTTTATTTTTCCATCTAGCCTGTGCTCTAATGCCATCTGAGAGTTGTCTAAAACGATCTCACAGAATCTCTATTTCTTGCTGATAAAATGTATGTGTTCTATCTATTCCACACGATGACAGATCACTGTTCAAAAAATAAATAAAGAACCTTCAATTTTAACATTTTATTTCATTGAATGATAGTTTTTAAAACACAAGGTGGTTCCAAGCTTGATCGTTAGAAGAAGAAAACTATGTTGCACCCACCCACTTTGATCTAAATGATCAAAAAGTGGGGCAAATGTACCTTTGGAAGGGTGTTCATGAGTACCCCCCCTCCCCCCTCCACTTTCTTTGTGTTTAATCTTCTGTGGAAATAACAAAGAAAGTGAAATGTGGACATCAAAAAGAGAACACATGCTGCATGGTTCAATTAAAGATTATTAAAGGAAACCTGTGCAGGGACACGCCCATCGACTCACGTCATACCACCACAGTTTTGGAATCACTCTATTGGAAGTAACCTGAACAAGCATTGAAGGTTTCTAATAAAATGGTTCATTTGTTTTGGCATCACTTTCATTTTGTAAAATCGAGAACAGTAGGTACTTTTTTTTTCCACAAATACTTTTATTTCCCAGGCACAGAACACATCACCAGTCTTTATTTTCGGAGTTTTGGTCGAAATCTCATCAACTCATGATGCCTTTTGGCCTAAGCAACATCCTATATTTCCACATGGAACCTAAATGTTTTTGAAGCTTCACCGTTTCAGTCATTTTCTGTGACTGCAACTTCTAACAAAACAAATGGCAAGAGAAAGGTGTTCAGTTACAAAATCTAACCTGTGAAACCAAAAAGTCAACCCCATGAAAGATAAGGTATCGTTGATCTGAATGTTTGTGTCGCATAAGTGGGTCACTGCACGAAACAGCCTGTACATTGGTCGGTGAGATTTTATTCCAGTGCTGTTTTCTGAACCATTGGTTTGGTCTTTTTTGAAATGAGGACAAGACATGATGTGTGAGTAACTCACCATACGGTGTGATAGGAAGAAGTGTTACAAGATAGGACACACTCAGACAGTTTAATTGGCTTGCTTACTTTAGTAAATATTTTGGTAGGACAATACAAAGACACGTTGAAGATGACTCGTGTGTCATCCTTTCCTGTTGATTATGGTCATGATTCATAAGCTTAGTTTGTGGAAGTACGCTGGTTAATACTTCGATCTTACAGAACAACTTGAGGCATCAGCTGCTGCCCGTCAGTCTCATCATTTGCTCTTTTGACACTCAAACCTTAAACAGCCTGAGGGGGCAGGTGGGTCTGTGCAACCAACTGTTATATGATAGTAGTGATGCACAAGTCATAGTCCACAGAATCTGATCCACCAAAATATATATGCGTTGAAAAAGGGGGTGAAGCTGATAGTCCGGGTCTGGGTGTTATCCAAGTTAATCTGGCGGTCTCCCTCTCTGTGGTTTGCTCTGCGGCTTCATTCTCTTGTGCAGCTCTGGGATTTCAGTTCGTTGCTGGTGCCAAGATCCAGCACACAGGGCTTCCGCGTTTTCCAAGTCTAACAAGCAAATCTTCTCCATGGAGGACTTAGGTGAAGTGGGGCATTCGACTGCAGGTTCTGGAGGCAAAAAGAAAATCCAATATCTTTGTTCACAAACACGTTTTTTTTTCTTCCCTGGTACAACAGCGAATGCACAATTGATCTGATGGGATTTAGAATACTAGATTATGGGGACTCCATTGAATGGGAGGAAAAGAAAAATGCACTTGAATGCAGTTTTATTTGTGTTGAGCCCATTACAACATGTAATGTCTTCATACTTTACTTCAAAAGTAGAATTTAGAAGTCAAGGACCCCACCGTGAAATGAATGTTCAGACCTTTTCTAATCAACAACCATATGTTGAAAAAGAAACCAAATGAAAATACATTCAAACAGTTGCTGGGAAAGCTGAAAGCCTGTTTTTGGGATACATTAAAACGCTACTTGTTTACAGAAGCAGAATGATTTCAGCATGATTTACATTGGTCCAAACTACCAAGTAACCATTGGTTTTGAATAATGAGTAAAAGAATAAAGATGTCAAGAAATTCTAAACAGATAACCATTGCATGGTCTTAGAAATGAAAATCTTTGGTTGATAACATGGTTGCATGAGCAGTTTGAAATCCAAAGTTGATACTACAATCAACGCCATGCAGTGGCAAAGCAATGTGTCACGGCTAATGAGTCGCGGTGTGATCATACCACATAGTCACATCTGTTTGACATAAGAAAACAGAGCAGTTGTGGTGAAAAACCAACTGTAAAATTCCTCGCGCAGTAGGTGGGTATGTTTCAATAGTTGAAGTGTCGTTCAGCTATCCATGCATGAAACTGTTGCTGCGTGACTTGTAAAAAAGCATGCAGCATTTTCTTTGTCAAAAATGTGGCAGTGCTGCGAGTGGGTCTAGGGTTGTTTACCCAAACCGCTGGAGAGAAGGGCAGGACCATCTGCTCTAGTGTTAAATACAAGCTGAGGTGGAGGAATATTGCTCCAACAAGATGATCAGCTTGCAACAGCAAAGCACCTGGACAAGTGGGAGAATGCAGAACAGTGGAAGAGCCTAGTCAGATCTCTGAAGGGCCAAACCTCATTGATTTTTTTTCAATCGAAATCAGTCCAATCATGGTCATCTGCCGATCCTACCCAATCTGCACTGCAGGTGACCCCTTCTGGCATGCTGTCAGGCTCAGACAAAGGGCCTCTGAAACCCATCCTCAGTGGCTGCCTGAATGCACTCGAGGAACCTGGTACCGTGACGAAGTCCTCAGTACTTTGGCAGACATGATCAACACAAGCGATTTGAAACCGAGGGTACTAAGAAGGTCTGTGAAGTAGTGGGCCAGTTGGAAACAAGTCGGGGTTGATCACCGCTGACTGGATTCAAATATCCCTGATTATCAAAGGCTCCAAGTATCTGAATATCTGAAAGATCTGAAAGATCTGAAAGATCTGATTATATCACTGAAGGTCTATCCATGTAGCAGCACAAAGTGTTTCTCATACATTCATTGGTCTCAGCAAAGGTTCCCCAACAGTCTCCATTTTTGAAGTTTTTAAAGTCTCACAATTTGTCCTGAGTTCCAGCTGAGCTTCTCGCAAACGTCCTCCTTGATGCAATGATGGCCTATTCTGCCTGGACTCTGTCGACCTCCCTACATCCACAGGAGCTCCTGACACAGGTCGGCTTACTTTCAGCCTCTTTTCCATCCCCTCCCCTCTGGTCTACCTGGTACTCTTTCACCGTGTAAGTGGATTCTGAACTGCTCAAACCCTTACAGAGTCACACAAGTCTCCTCAAACACGTTGATCTGGAACTCTTCCATGCCCAGTCTCTCACAAATAAATCTCTCACAATGATTCATGACCAGACTCTGAACAGGAAAATTGATACGGTTGGTACATCTACCTTCCAAAGGCACATGCTGTTGGTAGCATGGCATAAGATACTGTTGTGACAACAAAAAAAGAAGAAGAAAACATTCAGCTGCCACCTTTTCTGAGCCTTCCTCATTTCAACATCTTGTTTTCTAATGTAAAGACTCTTTACTACATGACCCCATGTTAACCTTTTGGTTTACATCAGCAAGTGATTTTTTTAATAGAGTATCTAAAGATCAATCCAGCCATTGTCTTGAACTCATTCAGGGCTGGATTGCAGGGGTACAAGTCTTAGCAAAGAAGCTCAGACTTCCTTCTCCCTGAACACTTTCTCCAGTTCGTCAAGAAATGACACCTAGTCAAACAGGAGACCTTGGAGACTGATACTCAGCTGGCTCCTGTTTGTGGAGGAGCAGCAAATCTGCTTTGAGGGAGACAAGTTACCCACAGGAGTGCTACAACAAAAAGGTTTTCTCAGTGACATGAACAGGCTTTCATGGTTCCTGCATAGGCCCGATATTTATGAATCTATTCCAGAAAGACACCAGCAGGAACTAAAGTGAAACAGTGGCATCAAATGTAACACGAAACATGCTGGATGCATGTCTAAGAGCAAGCGAAAGATCAACATAAGTGTATAAAACACAAAGTAGCACACTGAGTATTTGTTGGGCTAAAATGCACACTTTGATTATGAGGTAAAAAGCAAATGCAGGTGACTTACATCATTCGACATGACATCACACCATGACCAATTTCACAGGCAGAAATTGGTTTGGGTTTTTTTTTGTACCAGGGAGGGCAACACCAACACTTCAAGTTGGGGATTTCAAGGGACTTAAAATGATCGAAGATCTCTATATCCAACACTTGGCAGTTCTGGTGCCTTTTTGAAAAGCTGAGATCAAATTTGAACTTCAACAACAAAATTCTTTAGGAGTCTTCAGTTTAGAAATTGAAATCAAAACAATGAGCCCTTTATATTCACCTCTGGAAATAAAAGCATGACTGAGGACATGGTAACAAAAGGTTGTGTTATATTAAAACTTTCCAATCTGTTGTTACCTGACTCACCTGAAAACTCACAATCTAAACTCCTGGTAAGAAAACTTGCAACTTCAAACTTCACAAGAAATCTGAGAGACAAATATCGAACAATATAAATGTTTATTGTGGACTTCTCTGGCACCAGTCGGAACCAAATATACCTGGGTATATTTTAAAATGTGGAGGAAACAGAGGGACTTTGTTGTATTTGTATTTGGCAAAGTAAAGAGGGGTACATGTTAACATTTCAATGCAAAATTTACTTGATTTCAAAAGTTTCCCTTTTGGGGAATAGCCACAGAAACACAACTCCAGTAAACATAAACAAGCATTCAAAAATGTCAGCCTCAAATCATGGATTGCATTGTTATGGAAAGGCCAAACAGCTTCTGTTGAATTCAGATGGAGACTGTACACATACTCTGAAAGGGAGTTAAATTTAACAGATGACGTGAGTGAGAAGTTTCCATGGACGATGCAGTTTTCAAATTCATAATTTATACTGTAGTTTATGAGTACTATTTTGAGACATGATTTGTGGGAAATTATTAAAGGCTTAATCTGTCGTTTTTTTGTGATAATGCAACAGGTCTTTTATGTACACAAACATTGTACATAAAGAGGTTGTCTCTTATAATTTTAAAAAGTAAATTCAAATATTTTTACCTGAGTGTCCAAAACTTACAGCCACATGCCACAACTCCAGAGTCCATAAAAGACGTCCAGCCTCGGATATCCTGGTGCCAGATGCACTGGTGGTGGTCCTTGTGTTTGAATATGGTGTTTGCTACTAACACACTGTGACTAGCACTGATGTTTAACAAAATGACACCACTCACATTGCAATCAGGCAATGTGAGTGCTCATCCCAATCTCAATCTTCCAGGTGCTCGTTGCCCTGAATTCCCCTAGTACAACATTAAAGTCCCTCGTCACAGTACCGTGGCATTCAGTTCACTTCAGTTCAGGGTCTCCCAAGAATGCAACCGCTCAACACTGCTGTTTGGCCTGTTGGAAAGAACTCCAACACACACTGAGTAAAGAAGCCCACTCTCACCTGCTGTCTTACACCTTGGCTAACTCCAGCATGGGAGTCCAGCACTGTGTGCAGAGGTGAGCCCAAATATCTCCTTCATGATCAGCTTCCTGCATCTGTTACCCCCCCCCCCCCACACACACACATCTCCCCCAGTGAAGTGGCATTCCTTTTCCTTATACTAGGACAACAGAATACTGTCCAGAGAGTGGATCATCAAGATCCCTGCATTGACCACCATTCAACAATGCAATGGCCCCTTGTGGTCCCTCCTCAGAAAAAGGGCTCCACATCATCCATTC
>JAUESF010000074.1:36553-52864 GCA_032274765.1 Malacoctenus tetranemus | reverse complement strand
ACAAAAACGTCCATAAAAGTCCACAAAAACGTGTCAATATTCCTCCATACTGCTCGTCCAATGTAATCCAAGTGTGCTGAGTGGGTACTGTCCATAATTGACTCCCAACGAAATCATTTGGAATGTTTTTAGAACCTAAACAGCTGTGAATAACTGCTTCTGCCAGTTCTCATCACTTCCGGACACTGCGGCAGAACACACCAGCTGAGAGGGTGCGTTCAAGAGTCCGCTGTTCCAATCATGAACACACTCGAACCATCTTCTTAATTTCACGGTGAAAATGACTAATCAGCAGCTTTTTCCAACTCTGAGAGACTTCTGCTAGTCTGGCTCACAGCTTAATGTAAACACAAACAGCGGGAGTTTTTCCTTTATGCTTGCATTATCGAACAGCGGACTCTTGAATGCTCCCTCTTAGCTGGTGACGTCTGCTGCTGTGTCCGGAAGTTGTTTGAACTCGCAGGAGCGCTGCTATTTACAACTGTTTAGGCTCTAAAAACATTCTAAATGATTTTGTTTCGAGTCAATTATGGAAGGTACCCACTCATGACACTTGGATTACATCGGACGAGCAGCATGGAGGAATATTGATACGTTTTTGTGGACTTTTATGGACGTTTTTGTCCCGAGCCCTATGGCCGCTATTATTTGAACGTGTGCAGATAACAAGAAACCTGAAAGATCTCCAGCTGCATTTGAGACGTCAGAAAAGTGCTTCAGAGTGTTGTTCAGCATGGAGTGGAGTAGAAAATGAAGGGTGTTTGAGTGTTCTACTCCTTTTAATGCTGTCTTTTTATCACTCCCTTCCCTTTTATTTTTGACTATCTAGAAAAATACCACACTGTCATATGGAACAAAGCATTACTTGAGTTAACATTCGGAGCAATTTGGAGGTATACCTTGTCAGTGTCGATGCCCCGCGACATGGACCAGGTAGACACAATGTAATCCATCACCCTCTCACTGAGGCCTTTCGGGACCTGGTAGAGTTTGAGGAAGTCTCGAACACTGTTGAGCATCTCATGGTAGCGGTTTGTGTTGGCATACATTTGTTGAAAAATGGTGGTGACATTACCGAAGATGGTGGCATAGAGCAACGCTGCAAACAATAGAGAAAAACACAGAAGCATTTGGTTTTTATACTTAATTGCAATGTTGCCCTTTTGCTGGTCTATTTTATCCAAAACCTTTTTGTGCAGGTACTTTCTGACATTGACATTACAACTTTAAAGACACTGATTAGGCTATGTTTGTTTTTCATCCTACAGAGTCTGTATTCTGTTGTCTCCTGGCCACAATAGAAAAAGTCTAGCTTTATCCTTCCACTTTTTTTCCCTCAGAGTTCCAAAAACATTTGGCATCTCATGGTAATGAACGAGTAACACCTGGGTTTCAGTCCCATTCAACACCAATTGCTTGTTGAGAGCTCTTGATGGCCAGGCCCTCTTTGTTCTGTGGCTGCTGGACGACTACATGTGTCAAGAGTGTCCAACAGTAGAATGTGAGGCAGAGCTTCCCTCCTGTGAGACTGATGGATCAAGAGGTTGATGACAACAAAGGATGAGGAATCTAAAATTTGTTCAAGTATTTAACACGTGTGCATACGGTCCGCCGAACAAAAGACCAGCAGGTGTGTCAGGGGCGCTTTCAAGACTGTGCAGTGACTTCAGAGCTACGATGTTAAAACTTCACAGCTGCAGTGTTAAAATTCGAGAATCAACACAGTTTCTGTTTCTGCATAGAAGCTTGTTAAGAAAAGATGTTGCCCTTTAATCAGACTTAGGAAAGCTTCAGACCAATTTTTGTTGGCCCTTGGACGTGTCAGGCTCAACTTTTCAGGCCCCTTTCAGGCTCTGGCAGTGACAAAAGTGCAGTAGTTGCTCCTGAATCTGTTGCATTTCCATAGCGATCCTGCTGTATGTCACCGTGATTTAGCATTTTTATACCTTTGCAGTAATCACCAAAAATTAACCGTGAAACCTAATGTCAGTGCAGTTACTGTACTGCACTTTTACCCGATACTCACAATGAAAAACATCATAGATCAACTTTATCAATGATGAAGCCTTATCAGGCTTGAGTACTTATCAAACTCCTGCTTCCTGTGTTACTGCCCAATAAGTTTCTACTTCCATCATTCCCTCAGCAGGGACTAGAACAAAGTAAGAACACAACAAAAACATTGAACGAATCAGTCGATCAACAACAAAACAAATGCTTGTAAGGCTTTACAATTGTAAGGCTGTCACAATATCAGATTACTTTTCAAAATTACAGTGAGCAAAAAAATACAAATGACCCTATATAAAAATTTGCATGTGGCTGGTTATCAACTACAGAAATTTTCAGATGTATGAATCAGTGCACAAGCTTGTTCTGTGCTTCTTTCACTGATACATTGCATCTGACTTGGAATGGAGCTCAGCTTCACCTCTCTTTGTTCTTCTTAGAATTGAATATAATACGCACATTTGTATCTTAATTAAGCAAGTTCTACCTGTGATTCAACAAATAACCACAAAAATATGTGCAGAGTAAAAATGAAGAAGCATTTCAGGTCTTTGAAGTGTGGCAGGATTTATTCAGTTTGCCAAGCAAGCCACACTTTCTCCTGGAAGGTTGCAAAACGTGAATGGTGTGCACACATTTCCACTAAAGGAACATTCATATATGAGGCCTTAGATGAGGAAAGGAGCAAAGTGCATGAGGGGGAGATAACTAAGACCAAAATAAATCAAAGAGAACTTGCAAAATGAACTCACACAATTAGGTTGAAACTAAAGTCACTAAGAAAAACAAGAAAAAAAATGAATGCATAGTTGCAAATAAAAGCAAAAGCAACAAAGAACCAAGAGAAATTCAAAAACAATGTCGTCGGGGCACCAGTGAATTTGGAGTTTCCTAATTTCCCTGACCAAAGAAAAATAAATGACACAGTTTTTTCGGCTTCAGTCTGTGTCTCTTGTGTTCTCACCAAAGATGGCCTTGGAGAAATGTGACTTAACAAGGCCTCAGTGGGGTCATGGGAATATGCTTTGTGAAGCATATGTTTAGACGATATGCTGTCACCCTTTCAGCTGTGTATGTAGTTACTTTATGAGCTGGAGCATCACATCTGCACGTCAATGTCAGCTTTATTGATGTAGCACATTTTAAAAGGCCAGTGGCCAACCAAAGTGCTTTATAGAATAAAAACTTCACCACAATCATTTGGCAAAGAGGGGAGAGGGAACAGGAGAGATTATTGTTGCACATTTCCTCTAGAAAATGGCAAGATCAGCCACACATGCGCAACTATCAGATGTTGTCAGTGCTCTTCATCTTTTTTGTTCAAAGACCTGAAACTCAAAACTTTCCACATGCTGGCTTATTTAACAGCCACACTGTGTAAGAACAAAAAAACAAATGGATGACCAAAAACTTGAGCAAAATTGTAACCAAAATAAGTGATCAAAAATGAATCTTTAGATAGTCAGGGCAAACAAAAACTGAGGCTTGACTATACTTTGATTTAAATCAAACATAACAAGCAAGACTGGTGTTAGATAAGTCACAGGAGTCCCTCTGTTTCGCATGTGAGCATTCTTTGAAACACTTTCTTTTTTTGTCTTTGAATTTTCTCTTATTACTCTGCGCTGGATGCATCTGCTTTGACAAGTCGTACAGAAATACAACCTGCTTGGCAAATACATATCAAATGGTTTGTAAGTATTAAAGGGATTGTCAGAAACTCACATCCAATCATCATCATGGCCACAGCAAAGATCTTCTCCCCATCTGTGTTCGGAGCTATGTTTCCAAAGCCAATACTGGTCAGACTGGTCATTGTGAAGTAGAGTGAAGTGATGTAGACCGAGTCTTTGCTGGGTCCACCTTCCCAGCGTCCCGATCCCGAAACATTGAATTTATATGGTCTCCCCATCGTTTCTCCCAAGAGATACAACCAGCTGTCCATCCTCACGCTGTTGGTGTCTTCGTTGATCACTTCATAGTCTCCGATGCTGTACCAGATACAAGCCAGCCAGTGGGATGCCAGGCCAAAAACACAAACCAGTAACACCAGTACAGCAGCACCGTACTCGATGTAGTGATCCAACTTTCTGGCAACGCGACCCAAGCGCAGCAGACGAACTACTTTGAGAGAGCTGAAGAGGCTACTGATTCCCTGGAAAGGAGGAACACAAAAGGCAACTTATAAGAAAGACAAAACACAAGGAGGACTTTTGTTCCAATTCAGTATTTTCTTAAAATTTCTTCTCTCAAAATTAAAATATTTGTATTGAATTCAGTCTGATTGCAGCAATTGCTTACATGGGGCAGAGTGACATGTCTGTTGAACAGATGCTCCTTTCTCATGCTACAAAAGGTTAAATCTGAACATACAAGACAACATTATATCAAGATGAGAAACTCAGTAAACCGCTGGTATCGAAATCTACTGCGACAGTAGTTTTCTAGAGAGAAAATTATTTTCAAGCAGGGTCAAATTACATTTTCCTTTAGTTTTCCCTAACTTTTTTCTCAGACAAAGCAAATAAATCTTGATTTTGACACTTTTATACCAATCCCAGAGGTATTTGCTTTTCTGAACACAATGGGCTACTAAAAACCCTTATTGTGCACACTGAATTGCATGGATATCCAAACACACTGCGCATTGAGGTTACAAGTGTCTTGCATATGAGCAACCAAGAATTGTAGCGAAAAGCAATGACACATGCAAACAGGAGTATTCAAATGAGGGTTTAGTGTGCTTAAAGTGCCTGTTTGACATGGTGCGACTGAATGGAGCTCTGCTGAATGTGCTCCTTCCAAGTGCAGAGTGAATATGATTATGCAGGAGTTAATAGGTGAGACTGTCGCAGGAAGCGAAAAGAAAGAAAAGAGACACGATGTGGGAGGTGATTTGTCACAAAGTATTCACCCTGGTTAAAACGACAAGAGGAGAAATCGGGAAAAGATGGTGAGGGCAAGACAGAGGTAGACTGCTGTAGGAAAACTATCATTATTGGGGAAAAGCAGGTGAGGGCAGAGCTTGTAAGATGCCTCTTGAAGTAAAAGCAACATCTGCATAAGGGCTGTGCAGTGCAAATCTTTTTTAAACGCTGTACATGCAGGTGCTGATTACCACAATGTTTTCAACTGTAGTAAGTCACATTATGTAAGGAAAATGAACCTATTCACGTACACCCCTTTCATATTGCCTCATCTAGAAGAAATGCTTGACAATATACATTCTTTAAGGCAGGTGCGCATTAAAGGACAGTGCGTGCTCTATGTTTCCCTTTGATGGACTGTTGCCCTGTTCTGGGTGACCATCACTTCGGCCTAAGCCAGCTGCATTAGGCTTCAGCACCCCCTGTAATTCTTCATTGAAGTAGACAGGAAGGATGGATGAAACTCAACAGACCAAGGAAAGCCTCAAATATGCTGCTTGCTCAAAGCCAGCTCAATGCTCCATACCCGCTGCCAGTTCTACACCAGCCTGTCCATTGTCAGCCACCTGATAGTTGTTGGCAGCCTGTTCCAACAGGTTTCCCACCTGCTTGCCGAAGAGTTAGATGTGGGGTCCAGGGACCTTCAGCTGCCAACACTTCTCCGTATGCTTTTGTGGAATGCTGGAGGACTGCTTTTTGCCTGTTCCTGTGTGGCTCCTGGAGGACTGCTCTCTACCTGTTCGTGTAGGGGTCCCTGATGACTGCTCTCTACCTGTTGGTGAGGGAGTCCCTGAGGACTGCCTACTGCCTGTTCCTGTGGGGGTCCTGGAGGACTGCTCTCGACCTGCCTTGCCTGCCTGTTTATTGTTGCTATTATCGGTAAATAGAGTTAAATAGTTAAGCCCTAAAAACCTGACCATAATTTAAGCCATGAAGCTTTACATACTGTGGTCAGCTGGCCATATAATTAATAGTCCAGGCAGTCAGGTGGCAATTTCCATTCATCGTCCCTCTGAAAAGTGATGGTTGTATTGTGTTGACTGCACTGGAGAGTGTTTTTTAGGTGACATAGTGAGCAGTGGAGCAGGTAAAAGACTGCGTAGTCTACTCTAATATTTTGCTGGTAAGCAAACTGCAAACCCTTCATCTTCATGACTCCCCTCCTTACCTGCTCAGCTTTTAAGAAGAGGCAAGAGCAGTTGGGGTGGTGGCAGGGTGACTCTTGCAAAAGGAGCTAGGGAACAGGAGGAGTGGAGTGGAATAGGGGTCAAAAGGAGGGGGAATGGTGCAGCCATTGCTCCTGATGTCCAGGTTGGGGAGAGAGGGATGTGTAAGAAAGTGAAAGAAGGCCCGGGCTTGGTGTTGTGGTAGGTGGGGGAGGGAGTGGGAGCAGAATCTAACTGGCTGAAAAACAGATTCAGATCATTTGGCCAATCTTTGTCTCCAGACTATGAGCCCCTCTCATTGTTCCGACCAGTGTACTTGTCCTAATTAAAAAAAAAACTATCAAGATCATAAATACCCAAGACAAATGTCAACCAATTTGGCAGCCTGAACCACATGAGACCAGATTCACAAACATACTTGACTAAGGCCACAAAGCCTCAGTGAAGGACAAAGTGTTTCGAAGAACAAGGTCCTGGGAGAAGGTCATGGGAGCAGGCAAGATTGGAAACAAGGAAAAAAGCAGGAGCAGAGGAACCAAAAAACAGCAGCACTAGAAGCAAAGGATGTACACCCCGTATAACTACACGAGGACAAACTGGTATAAAAGGATGTGGTCCAAGAGACGAAGTACCCAAAGCAACAAGACAAGACACAGCTGCAATACAACAAGGCAAATAAAGGAGAGCAGGTGAAGCAGCCACAATGGAGGTCAGCTGAGCCAGCGAAAGTGACAATACCCCCTCACCTACGGACAGCACTGGACAGCTTGGGAACATCTGGATTCAGTTGTGAAAATCTTGGAAGAGAAAGGGCCAAGATCTCTTTTTGGATTCGTATTCTTACCAATCCACTACTTGTTGAAGACCACAATGCTGGACAGTCAGAACTCTTAACTCTTGTACAAGCAGACGCTTTCAGAAGCCAAAAGGAATAGTACACCCAAACAATGATGTACCTTCATTTTCTACTCACCCCCATGCTGAACAACACTCTGAAGCACTTTTCTGACATCTCAAATGCAGATGGAGATCTTTGGGGTTTCTTGTTCTCTGCCCACATTCAAATGATAGCGGTCGATAGGGCCCGGTACAAAAACGTCCATTAAAGTCCACAAAAACGTGTCAATATTCCTCCACACTGGTCGTCCAATGTAACCCAAGTGTCCTGAGTGGGTACCGTCCATTATTGACTCGCAACGAAATAATTTAGAATGTTTTTAGAGCCTAAACAGCTGTGAATAATTGCCAGCCTGCAAGTTCACAAAACTTCCGGACACCGTGGCAGATGTCGCCAGCTGAGAGGGAGCGTTCAAGAGTCTGCTGTTCCGCTAACGCAAGCATACACAAGCAGCGGGATTTTCTTCAACGCTTGCGTTATCGGAACAGTGGACTTTTGAACGCTCCCTCTCAGCTGGTGACGTCTGCCCCTGTGTCCGGAAGTTTTGTGAACTCGCAGGCTAGCAGTTATTCACAGCTGTTTAGGCTCTAAAACATTCTAAATGATTTGGTTGCGAGTCAATTATGGACGGTACCCACCCAGGACACTTGGATTACATTGGACGAGCAGTATGGAGGAATATTGACACGTTTTTGTGGACTTTTATGGACGTTTTTGTCCCGGGCCCTATCCACCGCTATTTGAATGTGGGCAGAAAACAAGAAACCTCAAGGATCTCCTGCTGCATTTGAGATGTCAGAAAAGTGCTTCAGAGTGTTGTTCAGCATGGGGGTGAGTAGAAAATTAAGGTACATCATTGTTTGGATGTACTATTTCTTTAAGGGTCAGCTGTACATGTCTCCAAATCCTTCTGTAGTGCTGCAGAAGTTTGGGCTGAAGGGACGCTGACCTATGGCTCCAATTCAGCAAATAGCAATCACTGGTAGCGATAAGCACACTAAAATGGAGAGACACCAGTCGTCGAGATGGATAAGGTAAAGTGTACATACTCAGTCCCAGTCAAGTGTTTGCATCTTAAGGATGGTGTCCAGAAGGCTCGTGAGCAAAGACAAGTGTTCAACTTCTGATTTGACTGCTCTGCCTAGTCAATAAAGTGAGGATTATAATAGGTAGATCTCATAATGGCCCAAGTGGAATACAGAAGCTTATCCAGAAGTGGGAAAGGATCTCAGTCAGAAATAGTGTCCCTTGGCGGGCTAATAACAAGGAAAAACATGAACAAAAGGATACCAAGGCAAACGAAGAAAAAAAAACAGACTTAACAGTCTCTTAATCAACATTTTTCTCTTATCAAGATAAACAAAAGAACTGATATCCCCAAAATTGGAAGGATCGTGAAATCCTTGTCTGAATATGAAATGTTTTGAAATGTTTTTACCAAGTTTTTTACTACAGTAGATTTTTCACATAATGAGAAAAATATATTTTAGTCCCTTAAAATTGTACAACTTGCAAATACGCATTACTGAAGTGTCTTTCATTTCACTCCTACTGGATCAGCAGCAGTCTTAGCAGAGAGTTCCAGAGTTTCCTCTCCCTGGCCATCACCCCAGCTCCTCTGGGGGGACCCCAAGGTGGTCCCATGCCAGCTGGGACTGTCATGCCTACAGCATCTCCTGGGTCTTTCCCTGGGCCTCCTCCCAGTGGACTATACCTGGAACACCCCTCTCCGGAGGTGACCAGGAGGCATCTTGAACAGATGCCCGAGCCACGTCAGCTGGCTTCTCTCTATGTGGAGGGGCAGCATCAACCAAGACAGCAAGGTCACATCCAGAGACTTGAGGTATTCAGGGTGGATCTCATCCACTTCCCTGAGCTTTGCCGCTGAGAAGCTTGCAAATCACTTCAGTGACTTCAGCTTGGGTGTTTGGGTCCACCTCCAAGATCAGGGAGGCCGTTCCTCCCCATCACACCTCTCCAGGCACGACTGTCATTGCCCACAGGGGCATTGAAGTCCCCCAGTAGAACTTTAGAGTCCCCAGTTGCGGCAGCTTTAATTACCCCCCAACCCGTCCAACAAGGCTGGGTACTCTGTACCACCATTCGGCCCATAGGCCGCAACAGCAGTAAGAGTTCTTCTACTACTACTAGTCTTACTGCTTCTACCCTGAACATAGATGCATACACTGACATGAACACACTTGCAAATCAAGCAAGGATTTAGACTTCCCTCCACTGGTGCCACATGTGAGGAGTGTAGCATGCAGGACATGCTCAAGGGCAAATAATGCATGCAAATAATTAATTTCAGGCTGTTGGTTTAATTGCATTCACTATAAATTCCTAACCTAATTGATGTTTTGATTAATATGAATTCACTGAGCTGTTCGACGTACACATTTTATTGGTGCAAACTGAGCAAGGCTCGAGCACCTCCAACAGGGACAAATTCTGTTTGTTGCTCAGAGCACAAACATATCTTGTATCTGCTACCTTTTTACCACTGATTGATTACAGTGACATGACTGCCTCTGCCAAGTGTCTTCAATCAATAAGCAGTGCTTTTTATAGTGCTCTGAGGAGTCAGTCATCACTGTTCACTCTGTCTAAATGCCAACGGGCTGTCACTCAGTGTCGCCAGGATAACCATTACTTTCTTGTGACTTATTAAGCCTTTCTTGTATTTGCTCTTGCCTGCTTCTCTTTACTTTTACGATTCCTTTTGTGACACTTTCCACCTGCATGCTCTCCATGTCAGGACATTGTATTTCACCTGAAATATTCATGAGATTAGCAAATCTATCCTTTAATCATCTTTTTGGGAAAAAGACACCTCTTCATCTGGCCCATCCTTTTTTTGGTTTACTTTTCGCTAACCACTGGAGCAGTGGAGTACCACATCTGAGCGTGCAGGGCGGGAGCAGTCAGGGGACCTCATTCAGATGTGTGGTTTATGATTTGATCCAGCATTCCAAAGGTGTACTGATTTGAGATTCATTGAAATTTGAAGAGTGTTAAAGTAATTACAAATTAATTATGTTTTTGTTTCAGTGGATTTACTTAAGTACTTCAAAGTGCTGATGAATCCATGAAATATTTGTGTTAATTTTTTTTCATTTTTAAGTTTCTAACTAAAAAAGCGAGCAGGGAATTTAGAAGAGACATGACAATTGATCATCAAAAACATTAGCAGTGATAGCTTTAGAGGACGTAGAAACAGAAGCTGAATAAAAAAAAGAAATACAGTCTATCATCAAATTAATTGAGTGACTGTTTGCAATTATTTTACTTTAAAATTATGCTAATAATTTATTAAGTACTGTTAAACTAAATGAAAGTAACTTATCTGCTGTCTGGTGTCCATAAACATACATACATGCCAATGACTTCCATTGGCATGTATCTTCATAGACACCTATTCTCCTTTACAACCATTGGTTTAAGAAGGAAGGGATGCTAAAGTCATTGTTTTGTCACTGTGTTGCAGTTCAATTGTATGAACAGCTAAAATGAAGCTCACATCCACTGACACAGATGGGCAAAGAGGTCTTCAGCAGCACTAGAGATGATAGGACCACTGCTGATGTTCCTTTAGGGACTGTAAAGTGTTGTACGATTGAAGTGTAAATTACAGTGGCTACAGTGACATGTGACAACATATGAAAATGTATTTGGCACTTATCCCCACAAAGTGTCTAATTGACTATTTTTATCTGGCTTTGGATGAGTGCCGTGATGTATGTGTTGCTTCCCAGCTACTCATTGTGTTGTGGGGTAACTGCAGACTCTCAAATCATGGAGGAGCTTGCACATTTGTGAAGCCATGGAAATATAATTGTGACATGTTACAAGTTTGGACTGAAATGGGACAAGCTAGCAGGTGTGACAATGGATAACTGACTTTTGAAAGGAATGCAGGACAAAGTGACAAAAAATAAACTCAAAATGGCACAATTTGCATTGTGATTATACATCATCAACCAACAACCATGCTGTTGATATTGTAACTGAAACAGTCTTTGAGCATTCACTCAAAGACAGTTTCTTGCACTTTTGGGAATGAGAGAGTGTGAGTGTGGTGATCACTGAAAATTGCTGAAAGGTTCTGGGACCAGACAGACCAGATTCAGGGTTTCTGTGTAAAGAAAGGCCATGACATCACAGCTTTCAGATACTGTGGATGTGACTGCTTCATTAATGAACTGAACGTCCAGCTACCAAAACAAAGGCCTTTTTGTGTGTGAAATGTACAGTACAGTCAATACTTTCACAAGACATTTGCAGCTTTTCTCAAACCAAGTGGAGGATAGCATTCTGACCCGCCTGCCAACACCAGAGGAAGTCACAAGATCAGGTGATCACCTCTACAAGTACAAATCGTTGTTCTAAGCACTACATAGAGTGTTTTAAAGGCCATTCAAGATTTCAAAATAGTTGCAATTGAAATGCACATGGTTTGGTCTCCCTTTGACAGCATTGCGGATGATGCATCGAATGATTTTGAGATGAAACTCAGTGACCTGCAGTCTGACACACTTCTGCCGTAACACCAGCTCAGTCTCATTCACATTTAGAAATTCTACTGTTACTCACAAACATACACATGGGCACACCCGAATAGCTGTAAGCTGAATAATGACTTAGTTTGGATAAAATTTCTTCTTTTGTGAAAACATGTTTGCAGTTTACCATTTTTGGGTTTTTTTTTTAGTCCGGGTGAAATTTGCTATTGTTGGTAGTACTTCACAAATTTTCCATATCTGGTGATAGTTTTCACTGACTCTGTATTTTTTTTTTTTTTTAATCGGCGTTCGGTAAAATCTATCACCTAATTTGAAATTATTCATTACACATTTCAAGGTTTACAACAGCAATCCACCATCATATCCTCTTTGCAAAAAAGAAACTCAATAATTAACCAGACCCTTTTCTGTCATATCATAAACTGACCATTAGTTCAATGAACACAGACTGAATTACATCCATTATGTCACAGTGTCAAACACACAAATTTACATTTTTGCATTGTAATATTTTTGCATTGTAACAAGTGAACAAAGGAAAGCCCACTGACCTCATCTACGTTCTCAAAGGCATTGATGACGTCGTAGGGCAAACAGGAGAGCAGGTCGATGACAAACCAAGTCTTGACATAGTTCATGCGAATGAGTTTGGGATCAGAAATGACCTCTCCAGCCGGACCAACAAATGTGGTGTGAAAGTTGAGCACAATGTCGACAAGAAAGATAACGTCCACTATACTGTCCACCACCAGCCAAGTGACATTGTTCTGTTTGGTCTTGAAGGAGACGTTATAGGGCACCATGATTGCGGTGTAAAAGGTCAGAATGAGGATGACCCAGTCCCATGTGGTTTTGAAGAGGCAGTAATGCAGAATAATGTGCGGGGGTGTCTTTGGGGTTTCCTGTTTGTACTGAGGCAAGATGTCCGAACCCAGCTGGAGAACCTGAGACAGATAAAAAATATGAGAAACATAAAGTTGGGTTCGTTTTTTTTTTGTTGCTAAAAAGCTGAAAAAAGTTGTTCAGATAAAACACACTAGATCTGAAAATAACAACAATATAATGTGCCACAGAAATGTCATTTTAATTGCAATGGATCTCTGAATGAAGGGATCACCACCAAAATGTATTTATTTCCTCCCTGTGCCACCCCTCACTTGTCCTGTAAATTTCATCAAACTCTGTCATGAACATTTAGAAGTATCCTGCTAAAAAACAGAAAGATAGACAAACCAACTGGACTGATGCACAACCTCCTTGGTGGAGGTCATAATTGTTACTGTACAAGATGATCAGTGTGGTTGCAGTATCATGCAATTAATAGTCATTATCTAACTCGGTTAAAATATTATAATGTAAGGACCGTAGAGGATTTGAGAGATTTTAAAATGGGCTGGTGCAGGGTTGTTGTTTTTTATCATAAAAGAAACACACAAACACAAAACCAATTTGAAGACAATTTTCTGAGGCATAAATAGGTACTACTGACGGCTGGTAAGTATGCATGCTAAAAAATAAACTGTTCTATATTCCATAACCTAAACTGTTGATACTGTTCACAAGAAAATTTGGTGATTTATTTTTCTGCATTCTGAAAGGACAGTTGCTGAAGCTCTAAACTTAGCACCGCATTGACCCACAATTTGAACCCTAAATACAATTTGACAATGATAAATGACAAGTTTCAATCAAATTACAAAAACATCCAAGTTAGATGGCTATTTGCAGTGGAACAATGAACAACAATGAACAGCAAACTGCATGAAAAAAATACTTCTTAAAAATAAAACTGTTTAAAACAAAAACAGTCTTCTGCTGAGTCTCAGTCTGCGTTCAGCTCCTCGATCCCACCGCACTGTCAGAACAAACCAACCAAAATAGATCCAGCAGACATTGTTTCCTTAGAAAGAAAGAGGCGTCACACTTTTATTCTTAATAACCTAGAAGAGCTAGGAGGAGTTTGTAGGAATGTGGAGGGCTTCCACTCAATCACTCTCAATTAAATGCTTTTGGATTTTTGTTATGTTTCCTTCCTTCAGAGAATCATATACAGCCCCCCCCCCCCAAAATAATATTAGGTCATTGCACATATTTAGACATGAGCTAAGTTATTTCTACCTGTGTAGAAAACAAAATGTGCATTATATCCATGTTGGAGACTTAGATAACACCCAAAAACAGTGTGGGTCTGGTGTTCAAGTGCCAAACCCAAGAACACCCCAATATTTTACATCACTGCTCCACCGATGGCCTTGAGTGGCCCTTTTGAACTTTGCCACCAACACCATCTTCCATGTTGCTACCTTCAAGCAGACAACTGCACTCTCACTGTAGATCAAACAGGAACCACAACAGAAGAAGGTTCCCATCTGTAAAACTTCCATGGCATGGAAAAGCTCAGTCCTGAAGAGTAAACAGCTCGATATCTCCTTAATGAACTCCCAGCTACAGGTCGGAGCCATTCAGATTTTTAAAAGCCGGATTCAATGGACACAAAGATAAAAGCCAGCCATGTTCCACATTTACAAAGAGGGTATTTTGACTGTTGAAATAGTTAAAGACATCAAAACGTTTTTCCATCCATCAGTCTATCAGAGCATTGTGCTTTGGCAAATAGTAGCACAAGTAGGACGCAGTTTGAGCTGCTGCTGATGATAATTCAAAGTATAAAGTTGAAGTCAAAGATGTCATTGAAGGCAGATTTTATAACACAACATCAAACAAATAATGATATCTTAGGGCATTTTGGTCTTCCACTGATATGGCCGATATGGAAAAATGCCTCCACATGTAACATTAAAAACATGGAGAAATCATCAGAGGACATAATGTTGACATGACGTCAAAACACAATGACACCATCAAAGGGCTGTCACAACTGCTCGGAGGCCTTAGGGTGGCTTGCCATGTCACTTCCTGTTTTATTTTGGTAGTCTCTGTCTGTTTCAGTGTGTGTGTCTTTACTTCCCCTGTTGTGATTACCTTCCTGATGTGTTTCACCTGTGACTCGTTATTCCCCACCCAGTATATATGCCCTTTGTGTCTCTAGTTTGTTGCTTCCCTTGTGTGAGTACTTACCAGCATTTAGTGTCTGTCATTTTGTTACTGACCCATTTCTGGACCTGTTCTCTGATTCCTGGATTCCCCTCGTCTGTTTTGGAGTTTGATTTGTTCTGCCTGTACATGATCCCCCGGACTGTCATTTAGATTTGGTTTGCTTCGTCTCCATGGATTCCCCTGTTTGGTGCCTGACCCCTGCCTGTCCTCGACTACGTCCCTGGATCATCTACATTACGCCCCTGCTGGTTCTGATCTCTGGAATGTTGACCTGTGTTTTTGGAAAATAAACCCATCTAAACAAGGAACTGTGGTCGTGCATCTTGGGTCCAGTATCCTAGTGCTGATCCCTGACAAGGGCCTTTGTAGACATACAACAGACACAATGACGTCATCAAAAGGTCTTTGTTGATATTACAACAGACACAATGATGTCATCAAAGGGCCTTTTGTTGGCATGACATCATGACATTTTTTGAAACATGACCGAACACATGACTCAAACAATAAAATAAAAAAAGGTCAAAAGGTGTGAAAGTGGAAAACCACAGATTTTCACAGATACATTTCAAATAAACACACACAGTCAGTGTCTGGCAAATTCGCTGTGACAGAACCAAATCACATGAACTTGATTCTTAGAGTGAAATTTGTGTTTCTTTTGTCGTTTAGACATAACAAATTTAATCCGCCGTTCTCGATAGATAGTGTTTTATTTTGAAGTTGATCCACAAAACCTTTAATGTGGACACCTGTTTATTGTGGAAACATTCAACCTTTAATCAACCACCTAATTTCCACGTATCCCGAATGAATATAATTTGATTTAAACTGTGTTATTCACATTTCCTTTTGAATAATCAAACAAACTCAAGAAAAAAAGAAGGGAATATATTTATGTACCTGATGTGTCTTTTGAACACCTTGAACAGTTTATGTGGTCTCCGACGCCTTTTCAGCCCGCTGCTGAATCAAACTAACTGGTTGACATCATCACCAGCTCATGAGATAAACATGTAAATGCTTCAGGTGGCTTCACATAAATGCACCGAAGCTCTTCAATGCAAGGCTGAAGTTCTTTTTTCCACGTAGTACTCATGGTCACCATTCATTGCATTTATACTGGATTTGGCTGCAACACTGCTGAGACTCCAGGAATGTTTTGCAAAGTGAATATCTTCAGCCATCTTTCCCTCAGCTTAGTGGTTACTACAAATTCACTGTACCACAACTTTTAGGTGAAGAATAACTTAAAACACACGATAGTGTCCTAAGCAGCCATGATACAGTTTATACGATCAGGTATTTTCATCCACTTCCTGTTTCAATCCTGTTCTTAGGTCTGACTTTGGCAGCTGTGGGAAACTATGATGACACAACAATACCTCAGATTCTTCCAGAGTTCGCTTTTGCTAAAACAGGGTCTCTCTTAAAAGAGAGAGGGTATTTCTGGTCTCTGATTACCAAAAATTGTATCCTTATAATAAAGATTTCTATGATTGTGTTCATTTTCGCAGCAGTGGACTCTTGAACGCTCCCTCTCAGCTGGTGAGGTCTGCCGCAGTGTCCATTAGTGTTGAGAGCTTGCAGGAGCGCCGTTATTTACAGCTGTTTAGGCTCTACAAACATTCTAAATGATTTTGTTGTGAGTCGATTATGGACGGTGCCCACTCAGGACACTTGGATTACATTGGACGAGCAGTATGGAGGAATATTGACACGTTTTTGTG
>JAUESF010000074.1:0-28742 GCA_032274765.1 Malacoctenus tetranemus | reverse complement strand
TATATATATATAGTGCATCAATAATGCAACCTTGCAGATTTTAATAATTAATAATTATCATGTCTTCTCATCAGCCAATCATCTTGATCCTGCTTGACATCCCTCCTATGCTGCCCGTGCTGGATGGCGTTGTCATGGAGCTGCAGGACTGTGCCCTCCCACTGCTGAAGGGTGAGGTCCCCAAAATGTTTCTTGGCTGAATTGGGGCTGCATCCTCAATTTTTGTGTGTGTGTGTGTGTGTGTGTGTGTGTGTGTGTGTGTGTGTGGGTGTGGGTGTGTGGGTGCGTGCGTGCGTGCGTGCGTGCGTGCGTGCGTGCGTGCGTGCGCGCGTGTGTGTGTGTTATAACTAAAAACGGAACACAATGTCCCGGGCATGTGTTTGGCTTGATCAGTCTGGTGTCGGTTTTCACTGTCAGCACCCAATATTTTTGCTGAACACAGATCCTCTATTTTTCTCTGTCTACATTGTTAGAACCAACATACTTTAAAGAACTCATCACAACGGAGGATTAGAACTGTCAAGAGTTTCTTTCCATCAGTTGCAGTTCACACATTGCGGGTGTGTGTTGGTGGGCAATTTGTCCTTCATAAGCCCTGTGCAGAGGCTTCCTCCCTCTGCTGCCGTGGGAGGAGGAAGGAGGGTCGGGAATGAGGCCTGTGGTTGGCTGTGGTTCAGGCACAGCAGTGGCCAATCGGAGTAGTGGTGGGACAACAATGAAGGGGGGGGGGGTGGTGAAAAAGAGCACATTGGCTGAAGTCCAGTGTGATAGGAGAGCAAGAGCAAAAGGCCTCTTATCGTCAGGATCAGCCGAGGCAGCAGGAATCGATCCGGAGGTTTTGCCTTGTGAAATGAGTAGTTCATGAGACCTGTTTTAATGAAGCAAGCAAAATATAGGGATGATTATTTTCCGTATTCTATTCGTTGTTTAAAGACATCAATGTCTTTATCTAATAGCTCATCCACTGAAGCTGCAGTGGCCTCCATAAACTTAGAGTGCAGCATCCTGGTTGATTGAAGCCATGCTGTGTCAAAGGGTGAAGTACATGGAAAAAAATTCCGATACTTGTACCCCCGGCATGCCCGGGTGTTTTGCAGTGACCATGAGTGAATATTTTTCCTTGTTGGTGTTCAACACACTGCAATTCTGGACTGACCCTTTTCAAATTGTACATGCACATTGGTGCTTGTTGGAAGAGACATCTAATGATTATGTACCTTTTTAGGAACTTTTCTCTATGATTAGCTGTTCAGTTGGCTCTCTTAAAAAACCTCATTACTCCAGAGTTATATGGTCATATCAGAGGTCCAAGGTGTAGGTCCATTATTTGAGTGAACTTGATTGAAAGAATTTAGGTGCTACAGATAAAAGTTAGAGTAGAGAGTTCCTTTCAAACTAGAGGTGGTGGTGTGTCTATTGATTCAATTGACATTGAGTCGGTGACTACTGAGTTTGTGTCTGTAAGCATGATGGAGATGGTTGAATTGCAGGTATTGTTTTCTCCAAGGTTCCGCTGCTGTTAATGGTTAAAAATTATCCTTATCTCTATCACCTGGACCGGTGCGGTCACAACTTTGAACTCAAGTCCAACATCGGCTCCTTATCTGTTCCCAGACACAAATGTATGACTTTACATGACTTATTGTGAAAGAATGTAAATAGAAGCATTACCAAGTTGTGAAAAAGTAATGGATGACAGAAAAAACCTGCATCAAGGATTTTTTTTTTCGGATTATTCATACTAACGCCCCCCTCCTCCCCACAGAGGTCATCCCCACTGACAAGGTCGAGGTGGGCTTCAAGGACATCGACGCTGCTATCCTGGTGGGCTCCATGCCCCGGAAGGAGGGCATGGAGAGGAAGGAACTCCTGAAGGCCAACGTGGCCATCTTCAAGATACAGGGGGCTGCCCTGGACAAATATGCCAAGAAGACTGTCAAGGTGGCCGTTCGTTTCTTTCCCTGCACAGGGTGGTCCAAGGGCTCAGTTATTCGCTGTCGATTGAAAGATGCAGATTCCTGACTTATGATTTCGTAGAAATCCTCTGTGGCAGTTGGCCTGAGATGGTAATCAAGGCAAATGTAAACCGATAAAATTAGGAAACAGAGGCTGCACACGCAGCAGCTGCCAGAAAGAGACGTGTTTCCTGCAGTGAAGCTTGCCGTTCCCTGGCTGTCGGCTCGGATGCAAGCAAACAGAAAGCAGGCCTCCAAAGTTCAAAGACCAAAGCCCCCCCGCATGTTTTGTTTTACTCGTCCGGGCAGACTCTGTGTGAACCGTAAATCAGCCTGCTGTGAGGCCTTGAGTAATCAAAGTGGTGGTAGGTTTCTCCAGGTCAAAGTTGTACACACAGATAGTCCATGGAGTCGAGAAAACAAGTGGATGTCAGCTGTGAGGGAGGCACCTTTCAACCATATCAGAAGCTCCATCATCTATACCCAGCATGCATTTGACATGGTTTAACCCGGTCCAAAAAGGCAGAGGAAATTTAAAATTCGCCAACATTAATTTTCAGACAGTTTGTCACGTCTTTTCTTTCAAAGCTGAATAGACAACTGAAAGCAGCATGAAAGACAGGGAAATGCACTCATGTAACAAAAATTGTTGTGTGTCGCTCAGTTAAACCAAAATTGTTGTTTTATGAGTTGATGGTACAAGCAGGAGGATTGTGGGCTTGAATGTGTCCCTGTGAGCTAGTGTCATGCACATCTTTGTTGGAATCTAATGTAGGATGTAAGAACCAGTGGTAGGTGGGAGATAAGAGTAGTCTGTAGTCTGTTGAAACCTGAGTGGTTTCAACTCTGATTAAAGCCACAGTCTGTGTTTATTTGATTGGTCTGATTGGGTTGGATGAGAAAAAAAGATCTCCACTGAGCTGAACTCTGAGAATCTTTAAAATGACTGGTTATGGTGAGTTATTTTGTAAACGCATTTAAATTGACCAAGTCTCTGCAGCTGTAAATTTTCCTTTTGTCATGGATAGGATTAGAACAAGAATATTGCTTATTGAAGGAAAGAACAGATGTTGTGTAACCGTCTTGTTCTGGTAGGTTGTGGTGGTGGGAAACCCAGCGAACACCAACTGTCTGATTGCCTCCAAGTCGGCTCCATCCATCCCTAAAGAGAACTTCTCCTGCCTGACCCGGCTGGACCACAATAGAGCCTGCTCTCAGGTATACACGGAGTCACACCACCCCAAACACCAGCAAACCAAGGCCATCTGGGTCAAGAGTTTTTTTTTTTTTACAGACACCTCAGCCAGCTGCGTGCAACAGCACGCGCGTGATACAACAGCTATGGAGTGATTTGACAGATATCTGGATGCTCGTATCACGTGTTGACAACAAGCAGGGAGAAATTCCAAACTGGAGCTGCAGGAATAAAATAGCATTGTTCACTTTTGGAAGCTTTGGGGGCTAAAGTGTGTGTCGGGGGGGGGGGGGTACTCAAAAACAACCCTTCTCACTTATTTGTCAAGTTTGCCAGCAACACACTCAAAGCTCAAATCCGAATAACCAATGATGACACTGCTCATAGTTACACAGCAATAGATGCTAGCTCTCTTATAGCTAACGTAGTAGCACTGGAATGGTTCAGAAGAATTGCATATGTGTTCCCCTCCTGCAGGTGGCAATGCGTTGCGGCGTGTCCTCCGACAAAGTGAAGAATGTCATCATCTGGGGAAACCACTCCTCCACCCAGTACCCTGACGTCCACCATGCCAAGGTTGACCTCCATGGCAGCGAGACGGCCGCCTACGACGCGGTGAAGAATGACGGCTGGCTCCAAGGAGAATTCATCTCTGTGAGCACTCTCCCTCGCTCGGCTGATTCAGATTTTCTCCGTGGTTTGTTTTTGAGGGGGGCTGTTTTCTCCAACACCTCCTCTTTGTCCCCTCAGACAGTGCAGCAGCGTGGTGCCGCAGTCATCAAAGCCAGGAAGCTGTCCAGCGCCATGTCTGCCGCCAAAGCCATCTGTGACCACGTTAGGGACATCTGGTTCGGCACTAAGGAGGTCCGTCCATGTGGACAATTTGACAGTGAAAGATAAAACACGATTGTCAGAAGTTTTCCCCTGGATGTAACCGACCTTGCAGTCTAATTGTCGGTGGGCTTTTTTTCCCCCACTCCATTAGGGAGAGTTCATTTCCATGGGCGTGTACGCTGCTGGAAACTCTTATGGAATCCCAGAAGACCTCATCTACTCCTTCCCTGTACAGATCAAGGTGAGCCTTTGCTCTGTTTGAAAGCAAACACAGGCCTCTGTGAACAAAAGACTGACAAAAGAGTAAAAACATTTCTGATTGTTGTCGATGATATTTTCATCAATTGACACATTGTATAGTTTCAGCTGTTTTAGTATCCCTCATGAAACATGTCAGAACTTGGCTTACAGACGCAAAAAATAAAGGTACCATTGTTTACATTTTTTTTAACCAACCAAATATTGAAGAAGGTCAACAATGGACTTTCAGGGAATTTTGAGGAACGGATTCTGGTCTGACACATCTTCTTATGTGAAGGTCAATTCATTCTAAATATGCTAATGTTTGCTCGATATGCTTGTAAGTCGCTAAAATGGCGATTGTTACTCAAAGACTCAGAGTCACTGCCCCAAATACTACAAGGCCCAATCCACTTTTTCATCCTTGCTTGACTTTTTTAGCATTTACAATCAGGTGCCAGATTGTCCAATCGGCAAAGCAGTGTCCTCCACCTCCACACACTACAGAAGCATTAAACAAAAAGGAATGCTTCTGTAGTTTCGTCTGTAAAACATTCCTCTCATTGAATCACACATTTGAACATGAGAAGTACAGCAGCAATTTCAAATAAGTCAGGCTGCTGTTAATTGTGTTTGTGCATCAGGGTTCACTTAATCAGTCGTCTGAGTCCTTTCACACAAAATGCGACAAAATATTTGATGTGTACTTGTGTTTCTCACTCATTTCCCAAAGAACAAGACATGGAAAGTGGTCGATGGGCTGTCCATCAACGCTTTCTCCCGCACCAAGATGGACACCACAGCAGTGGAGCTGGTGGAGGAGCGCGACACCGCCTTGGACTTTCTGTCCCAGTGACTGTCTCCCCCTACTGGCCAGCAGAAGCACATAGATCCCCCGAAGGCTGGCTGCTCTCGGCTCTGATGACCGGGCCCCCTCCACCATTTTAACTGTCCCAGCCGGTGTCTTTGTGTCACTTGTGTGTTCTCGTGTGTGTGTGTGTGTGTGTGTGCCTGCGCGAGCGTGTGTCACTAGGCCACTTCCTCAGGCTTCAATAAGGCCTGTTTAATAACCACAACCTGGCCTCCTCCATCTGTAAGACACACTCAGGAGATGGTAGATGGTAACATGCATTAGCTGCCCTGATATCACAAGGAAATGTGTTGTCACCAATAAAACAACGAACCTGACAGACCAAAGCTCCACCTCGCTCATCCTTCTTCATGCACATGTCACAGGACGAGATCCAAGAGTCACTTATGGGTGACAGTGCTGCTCAAAATTTTATTTCGTTGTGCCCTTTTTTTTATAGGGAGTCAAGTTTCTGAACAAAGTAAGTTGTGTGAAAAGATGCAAAAATGTAAAGAAAATTGTAGAAGCTTGGAAGATGAGAAATGACGATAAAGGAATATTGACACGTTTTTGTGGACTTTTATGGACGTTTTTGTACTGGGCCCTATTGACCGCTATTATTTGAACGTGGGCAGATAACAAGAAACCTCAAAGATCTCCAGCTGCATTTGAGACGTCAGAAAAGTGCTTCAGAGTGTTGTTCAGTATGGGGGTGAGTAGAAAATGAAGGTACATCGTTGTTTGGGTGTACTATTCCTTTAAATCCGGAGAACAATTTCTCTCAATCGCCTAAAATTTCGATGTTTTCGCCAATTCATTGTGAGCTCATCTTTTGCTCGAGAAATGTAAAACGTACATCTCCTGAAAGCTGAAGGCCTTGGCATTCTCACGATTGCTTCACTTTTCCACTCAGATGCACGGTTTGGCCGCTTTTCCACTCAGATGCACAGTTTGGCCAATCTATGTCATTGCCGAGGCAACGACATAGATTGAGCTGTCCAGAGGCCTCTCTTCACTCAAGGCTGCACCAACTTTCTGCTTGCAGTGCTCTAAGTGGACAACAGAGGCATTTTTAACCTCGCTGTTGCTGGAAAAAGGAAAAGTAAATCCAAGCAGGAACTTTGGGATTTGATCAGATGCCCAATAATAAAGAAATGAACAAGGATAACAGGACCACCTGAACATCAAAGACATAAACTGGTCCAGTCATGCAGGGACAGAGTCCTCCAGACCCTCAAACCAGTTATAATAACCTGTTGCATGGAAATCTGACCTCCTTTCTTCATTCTGAACTGGTTTCACACCAGTAATCTCCAGACTCAGTGCAGACAAGACACCAAAAGAACTGAGTACTGTCCCAGATCCAACCAGCTCAAACACACCTGCAAGGTTGAAGGTCTTTGAGGTCAGTGCACTGAACAAACAAACTTGAAAGATTTGCTTGATTACACCCTCATAACAAGTTGCACTAACAGTTTTTAAATAAATTTTACTTCCGTAAAATCAAGTTCAACTTACTCATCACTATCAAGTGAAACGTACTTGCGACAGAACTTAAAGTTCATGAAGATATGAAGTAAATGATATTTTGTCATGTATAACTTAGATGTTGTATTTACTCAAAAAAATTAAGTAAAATTGAGTTACTTTTTCCACAGGCAGGAAAATCACCAACATGAAAATATTAAGTAAATCTAATGCAGTTAATACTAGTACCAATACAGTGATGTTTACTGTTGTGAAAAAGACAAGATTTCAATCTTTATGACCCTTAAAATTAAACCAATTGTTTCATGTTTTATTACTCATTCTAATTATGTAAATTATTCTCATTATATTTTGATAAATATGACCAGATAATATACTTTTATCACAAATCACCAGGCACGTGCAGAGGGGGGGTGTGAGGGGGGGCTGGATCGCCGGCCCCTTTGCTCCTTGATGCCCAAAGTGCCCTTTTGTTTCTGTCATTCTTTCTTCTTTTTTTTGCGTGTGTTGTGTGAAACTTACATGAGTGGCTGCGATTCAACCAGTCCAAATTATAAGGTCTGATTCTGTTTGGCGTTTCACATTTGTGCTTCACGTGCCCTTTTTTTTAACTTTGAGCACCTGCCCCTCCAAAGGTCTCTGCACGACCCTGCAAATCACACAACTGGAATACAGAAGAATAAACAGTCATTTGCCAAAGTTCACATCTGAACATGTTTTTTTAAAACGTGTTTTGAACAAACAGTGCAACCTACTGTACGTTCATGTATGCAATAGCAAATGTAGGCTTTTCAAATATTATAACAGTGCTTTTTAAATATTATAGCAGCGCTTTTTTCCCCCCAAATATTCTAACAGTGCTCTTCTTCAATTATAAAACATTCAAATATAACAGTGATTTTCTTCAAATATCACAACAGTAAATTTCTTCAAAGATCATAATAGCGTTTTTCTTCAAATATAACAGTACAACGGCAACGTTCAAAATAGCACTGGGGTTTTGCACTTTAAACTAAAGGTGTCAAATGTATGGCCCGGGGGCCAAAACTGGCCTGCCACAAAGGCCATTTTAAAAAATAAAACATGTAATTGGGAAAGGAAAGTGTTCTGGATTTCTGTGGTTGTTTTAATATTCTATTATTGTCCTGGTTTGGCCCACTTGAGATCACATTATTATTAGTATGTAGCCACTAACATGAATTTGACACCCCTGCTTTAAACTCTTCACATCTTTAGTTTCTTAACCTTGCTCCTCCATGACTGTATGGTACCCTGCATCCTCTGCCCATACCAAGAACAGACTGGGGGCGCGTTGTACGAACAGCGAGCAGACTCACAGGCCTCGAACAGGAGCCTGTGTGTGTTCTGCACGATGACAGATCCCGGTAGAGGGCCTGGAGGATAGTGGGGACCCGGCTCATCCAGCTCACAATTTGTTCACCCCAACAGTTTTTTCCTCCAGGTCACCATCCTCTTAAATAAGAACATCAAGGACAAGGACATTTTTTTTGTTATTTCTAATATAACTTATTTATTTTATTATTTTGGTTGACATTTTTTATTGCTCCGTGGCACTACTACCAAATCAAATTCCTGTGTACATAAAGTACATTTGGTGGAAAAAATGATTTTTGATTTCTGATTACCTCAAAATGTAGAGACAGTGAAGGGCCCAAACAAAAACAAGCTGCCATGTGAGCAGAGGGTCCAAAATTTTTGATGACAATTTCAGTTTTAAAGTTTGCACTTTAACTTAATCCCATCCAGTTCCAAGTAAAGTTTCTGAAAGACCTCACAGGTGTTGCGCAGTGGTGAGGGGTGTGCAAGATTGAGGGCATAAATCAGTCCCATTAGCAGCACACAAGCTTTGGCAGCGTTGCAGCATCCCGGGCAACATCTCCTGGCCAAGAAGGATGGATACATTCACTGGATCTTCTATTCTAAATATCAGGCTCTGGCCTAACCTCCTAATAGAGTACATTTCAATGGAGAAAATATCCGCCAAGCAAAGTGCTCGGGAAAAAAAACTCTTTCGGGAGAAATGTCTTTCATTTAGCAAAACCTTAGATATAGAAATTTAGCTAAATCACCATTGCCTGCAAGCAGGGGCCATTAGAATATTCACAATCAAATGTAAGATCACAGTTTGAATGACCTTTTTTGTTCTATTCTCTTCTTTTTTCTTACTTCTTAGACCAGGAAACGAGTCCTCCTGAAGCCATGTAAGAAGAGGTCACTTAAAGCTGGTTACTAACGGTGACCCTGCACGTCAGACACCAGGCTCACTGGAAGCTCCCACAAACTCGTGGGTGGACCTTGCGGCCCCGTCCCTGCGTCCGCCATTGGCTGGATGCTTTTCCGTTCCTCGAACTGGGGTGGGGGTGCCTGTCCCCCTTCCGGTGCCTGTCAGGCTGGTCATGGGGATTTCGTGATCGTGGGTACTGCTGGCGCTTTGTCCATCCCTCGCCTGTCTTCCCTCCCCCTGTCATCTCGGTTTCATCCCGCTCCACCAGCCTCCTGGGTCTCCCTTCCTCTCCCGCCCTGGTGGGGGCTGTGATCTGCTGCAGCCTGGGTCGCTCGGCGGGGCTCCTCGGGGGCCCTGGTGGGGTCTCCGGTGTAGGTGAGAGAGGGGCCTGCGGGGTCAGATATCAGGGCAGGCCTCAGGTACTGTCTCTCAGCTCCGCGGCCAGCTGTGGCCCCACTCCTGACCCTGTGGTGCACCCCTACAGGTGTGCATCACTTGGACGGGTGGGATGGCAGCCTCATTGCCCCTGTTGTCTCTCTCTGCGGGGCGGTCCTGGTATCACCGTGCCCGGAGCCCCTGGATTTGCCTGTTGTGCTTCCGCGGGGTTTACTACTCCTGAGCTGTCCTGGCCATAGGGGCTGTGGGGGGGTGGGGGGGTGGGGGTGGTAGCTCAACGTTGCTGCCCTTTGGGGGGTGGGTTCTGGGCTTGGGTTCTGGGATCCTTCCATTGGCCGCGAGGTCAGCACCGGCTGTGCCTGGGACCGGTCGCACCCGGGTATCGCTGACACTCTGAAACAAGCGTCCTGCCACTTCTTTGAGTTGTTACCACATATCACACAGTGCACAGATCTCCACGGTAGGGACATTTTATTCAGGGTCTGAGTGCCTGGGTGGGAGTGGGCACAAGCCCTCAACCCACTTCCTCCAGCACTCAGTTTTAATGCATTCTACATTGCGCTTCTGGGGGTAGGCGGGGGGGGGGGGGTGGCTGGTGGGGGCCCCACGTGTCGCATGTCTCCTTGGCTATGCCGTCGGTCCCGGGTGTGGGGTTGGCGGCTTCCGCCTGTGGTTCGGGGTCGGGGTTGCGTCCGGTGGAAGGATGGTCGTTTGTTGCGGGCTTCGTGGGCTACACCTCTCTGGCTCTGTGGTTTTCCGGCTGAACTGTTACCATTGGTTTTGGCCTGGCCCTGGGAAATGGTTCTTATGTTTTCCCCCCACCGCATGAACAAAGAATGCTCACCATCCCACATATGTCAGGTACTGTCACCTGGTAACAGTCAGATAAACCCACTGGCAAACCTATTGCCACCCCACAGTCTAGTCAGGTGCCTGCTAAGTGGCCACAGATAATATGACTCAGTATATATCAGTATATATCCTGTGTCTACTCTAGCGTCATTATGTTCTCAACTCCTGTTTCTACTTACTCACCCTCTCCTAGTTCCTGGGCTGATAGGTTACACTCACAGCACACTGGGTACAGGCACATCATTTAATCCTTTGATGAGTCCCCCCCCCCCTCCTGAGTGGCAGAACCCCTCACCCGATCTCGAAGGGTGCGTCCCGCCACCCTGCAGAGAAAGCTCATTTCATCCGCTTGTATCCGAGATCTCGAAGGTTGGAACGTAGATCGACCAGTAAATAGAGAGCTTCGCCTACTGGCTCAGCTCCCTCTTCACCACGACGGACCGATACATTGACCGCATTACTGCGGCCGCTGCACCGATCTGCCTGTCAACCTCCCACTCCATTCCACCCTCACTCGTGAACAGGACCTAGAGATACTTGAACTCCTCCACCTGAGGCAGGAACTCATCTCCAACCTGGAGAGAGCAAACCACCTTTTTCCAGTCGAAAACCAACAGGTCTGACTTACTGCCGGCAATTCAAACCAGACTCCTGCTCCAGTTGCACAGAGACTGCACGGCCCTTAGCACAGGGCCACAGACCCCATACTCCCAGAGCACTACCCACAGAGTGCCACGAGGGACACAATCGAATGCCTTTTCCAGATCCACAAAACACATGTGGACTGGTTGGGCAAACTCCCATGATCCCTCGAGCACTGTCCCCAACCGCCACGCGATGCGACAAAGGCGTGTCAACCAAGACAGCCTGGTCACATCCAGAGACTTTAGGTACTCAAGGTGGATTACAATTATATCAAGAAAAAAAAATACAACCATCTGAATCTTTAAAACAAGTAAATTATATATCCTAGAAGATTACATGTGCCCACAAAACAACCAGCATTGAACATCACTTTGATCAGTGGTTCCTCATTTTAGGAAACTAAAGAAAATTTTTGCAACTCATTTACCTCCACTCCTCAAATCATATTCATTTAACTTCATCACACACGGTTTCTCCCCTGGTGATCAACACTGAAACATTGGTCAATGGTGGTTGTGTATTGGTGCATTTTAAAACACCCCAAACCAGCAAGACTATCTATGCTAGAAACAGCCAATCCTGGTCCTCGAGGGGCCACTGTCCTGTCTCCCTCTTCCAACACACCTGATTCAAACGATTAGGACTGTTATCAGGCTTCTGCAGATCCTGATGATGAGCTGATAACTTGAATTATTGGATTTTTAAATATGTGTAATTAGAGGTAAAGTTCATTAAAATAAATTTTGTTCAAAAAAATGAAAAAAAAACATCCTAACATAAAGATCCTGCTTCTTAGTTCTTATTTTCTGTCAAGCGAATGCATGACTGTCAACCATCCATTTTCGAGGCGTTTGCAAAATGTGCATGCATGATTTCTTATTACATACTAAACAGATCTGTGAGTGTACGGTCAGCATCGTTGCCAACACCGGCACTGGGCTCTCCACTGACAGAACAAACCAATGATGGTACAGGTACGGCATTTAATGAGAACGTGACAACCTCTCCGAGACACTTCAGCTCATCAGCAACATCAATATTTAACAACTTATACTGAAGCTCTACAGACTGTATGAGCAACACCAGTTATATACACATTTCTCCAGAAATCAGTACTCTCGCAAAGATTTTTTACACTAAGTCCAAGCGTGGGTGGGGGTTCATGAGACTGAGCCACTAATGATTCGGAAAGCTGTTTCGTCTACAAAAACTTCCTGCTGAAAGAGGATAAAAAAACAAAAGAGAAACTGTTGAGCACCATTTTTTTTCTTTGATTTGGAGAAACTCTCTTTTTTGAAACTGAATCGATGACCACATGAATGTCAACTTCATCACAGACTGGACAATTTCCTGACAGAAAGTTGGCAGTGCGGTTATAACAGGCCACCATCGACGCACCACTTTGACGGATCACTGTCGTTAGCGCACAGGCTTTTAATTCTGAGGACATGCTTCCTAATGAAACCCAGGGTCAAGAGCCAGAGGTGTGTTGTTGTGCAGGACGTCCACTGTGAGCTACACTATGAAGCATGTTTAACCTGGAGCAAGCTGCTGGTAATTCTTCAAACAAAACTCCTTTAGTTCTACAAAGCTGAAAAAAACAAACCAAAATTGTTTATCAAAAACACTGTGAATAATTGTGCAACACAGCTGCTACATGCAGTCTTTTCTGCAACACGTCTCGTGTACTTTACAAATAAGAAGAAATGTTTTCTGCTTCAGGTATGGTCAGTCAGCCGGGAGGGATGATAAGGTAAAATGAAGTTTACAGATAATGCCCTCTCACTTTGGACATAAACAGTGTATGCAGAAATATGTGGACAGAAATAAAGTAATTCACATGTGAGGCAGGTAAAGAAACTGAATTTGAGGTTGTCCACAGAATCAGAGTGCAGAGACAAGATGGCGTTCTTTCTGACTGTTTCTTCCTTAATTACAGTGACCGATTCGGATCTGATCTGGATTTTTGCTTTTTTTTCTTTCTACTGCTGCTGATGCGGGTTCATGTTTGACTGTTGTATGTAAAGAAAGTGACATAAATAGCTTGAAGTGATTTCCATTATTACAACAGAAACTGCATTGAACAAAAGAACTTGAAAGTTGCGATTGATGAGACAAGTTGTACACGTGTGAATCATGTGATTCATTACAAAACAGTGTTTTGTTAACAGTGTGCTAAGCTTTACAAAAAGCAGATTTCACACAGTCTGTAGGATGAGAAATGTTACTTTCAACATGTGACATATACATAGAAAGAAAATCCAAAACATCATCATGAAGCTTCTGTGGTTTGGTCTCTGTAAATTGATCGAATGAAGAACCCAGTTTCAAATTAGAAAGACTTGAAGTGATCTGGATCATAATTTGTCTTGAGGCGCATAAAGGTCTGACACCCTGCTTTGTTGAACCAGGTTTGTATGGTCACCTCCAAACTCTGAAGCCTCCCGTTGGGTTCAAACATCATGTCCTGATAAACTAAACTCACTTTATCCCATGTTGGCACAGCTTCTACAGTGTCCATTCGTTTTCCTGTCCAGCTCAAAGATTATGTCTGTTTGTGGCCGACAATGAGGTTTACTTTACTTCTCCATGTCCCCAGTGGTGATGGCACTGCTTTGCTGAATGTTTCGCCAATTAACTACGGTTGTTCGTGCAGAATCCACATAAAACAGGACCCTGTTTCCATGGAAAGCAAATAGAGGTGGCTGGTTTCCATATTGAACACATGAATAGGCAAAAACAAAAATTCAATGGTGTAATCTGTGTGTAAATTTTCTCTGTCTCTCACACTTATAGCAAAAAACCTGCAAACAATCACAATTTTATTTTTAGATGTGTAAATACTTAAAACTGGAACACTTTTTCTTGCAGAGATCTAAAGAGAAAATGACTTAACCTATATTTCAAACCTCATGTGCTGCTTTGTAAGATCACACACTTTAATTGGAACACAATGATCCTCAAATGGTAAAAACACATCATGGAAACAGTTTAATGAATCCCTGGTTTAGTCTTTGATGCAACAAGAAACAGCTGCTCTGGGAAAAGTGAAAGAACTTCAGGGAGAAAGGAAATATCTTCATCCTTCTTTCTGCTGTTTTTAGTGGAGCGAGGAAGATGAGGCCGAGTCAGATTGGTGGGTGCTCAGACTGGAGGATGCCTGGGTGGAACTTGCTCCCGACATCCCAGGGTTGTTGCAGAGCGTCACGGCGACTGGTGGGCGGGGGTTCAGGCGAGGCGGTAGGGGGTTGGAGGGGCGGATGAGAGGCGGGGGCTGCTGCAGCGTGAGACGGGGCTGCAAAAAGCGTGCCTGCTGCTGGAGGGGCGGAGGCTGCCGGTGTAGAGAGGGCGTGGCTGGAAGAGAGGGCCGTAAAAGTGGAGGGGGCTGATGTAGAGGGGAGGAGGAAGCACTCGATGTCACTGTTGTCTGAGCTGAGGAAAAAGACGCAAACGCAGGAGATGCCCCGACGGGTGGGACTTGGCCCTGCAGAAAGGAAAGGGGGGGCAGAAGGTATGAAAGAATGGCTCATTTAGAAAGAGAAGAACCAAAAGTTATTCAAAGAGGATAACACAATGTTGATGAGACTTATAACAAGCAGCCCTGAAAATAAATGACTCCGTCACCATAGCAACAAAAATGAACAAGTCAAGGCAAAAGTCAGACTGAACCAAGAGTGCATCGAGCTACATTGATGTCATAACAAGTGCTCAGAAGCAATATGCTGTATTATTATTCTCAATGTGACTTATCCAACTGTAATTTTGTTATTTGCTCTTACTGCTCAATGGAAGAAAAGCTAGAATGAATTCATTGAAGCTGCTAAATCCATCATCACAATAATTCTGATGGTTTTTAATGCAGTTCATCCATCTGCAGTGCAGAACGAATCAAAATACGCACACACATACACTCAGGTGTAAAACACCTCTCAGTGTGTTATCACTTTTTTTAGAGCCTAAACAGTCGTATATAGCGCTTCCTGAAAGCGATATTCAGCGCATTCAGCGCCTGCATTATCGGCACAGCGAACGCTGAATGCGCACTGTCATCTGGTGTCGTCTGCTGTGGTTTCCGTAGTATCGTGAACTCATAGGCGTGCGCTTTCAGAAAACGCTATATATTACTGTTTAGGCTCTAACAACATTCTAAATGATTTCATTGCGAGTCAATTATGGACGGTACCCACTCAGGACACTTGGATTACATTGGACGAGCAGCATAGAGGAATATTGACACGTTTTTGTGGACTTTTATCGAAGTTTTTGGCTCGGGCGCCGGGGACCTGCATTATTTGAACGTGAGCAGATAACAAGAAACCTCTCAGATCTCCAGCTGCATTTGAGATATCAAAAAAGTGCTTCAGAGTGTTGTTCAGCATGGGGGTGAGTAGAAAATGTAGGTACATCATTCTTTGGGTGCACCATTCCTCTAAGCTGTATGCAGCCACTTGTTTTCACACTGAAATGGTCATCTATAGTTTTGATATTGTTCAAATTAAAGCTGCTATAGTCTTCTATAGTGTTCTGTTACTTATTCCTTAATTATACTTAGGTGTTTATGAGAATTTGAGTTGAACTAAAGTTGGAAATTACATATCCTGTGTATGTCTGTTTTTTAATAACATTCTGACCATATAAATACTGGATATCGGCCAATGTCTGATATTTGCCAATATCAGATATCGGCTAATACATCGGATATTGGTATTTGAAAGTCCCAATATTGGCATTGGTCTCCAAAATCCCATATCAGTCGGGCTCTACTCGTAACAAGCTACTCCTGCTGGCTGGCAAACGTCTCACCACTCCTGCAACCACTGTTCTGTGTGAGAGACTAGTCCGTTAACATGAACTGTTCAAAGTTTTTTTTAAACGAACTTAAGTGTATATAAATTCCCTTCTATCATGAGTCTGCACTCTCACTCACTTGTTTACTGGTAAGGCTATTGAAATGGCTCACCTCCTCATCCTCTTCATCTGTGCTTTTTCCTGACGGAGTGGTTGAGCTGTTCTTCCCCTCCTCTCCAGAGGTGGTGCTGTCTCCATTAGGAGCACGGGTTCCCTGCTCTGCCTCCCACTCCTGGAGGACTTCCTCCAAGTTAAATCTCCGACGATAGTTGACAAAAAAGTTTTTCACTTGGCCCACTGTCTTGTTGCCAATGACATCTGCAATGGCCTGGAAATCTTTGCCGTACTTCCGCACGCCTTGGAGAAAGAAGAAGAAAAACAAGCACGTGGTAAAAAGAGTCAATCACTTTGTCAGTGTTTGCATTTCATTTTGTCAGTGCTTGCATTTGGTGGCACTGAAGCCTGAAATGAAGCAGAGCTTGTTCAATCTAAAATGTTTGCAGTCCTCAGTTACTGATTTACTGGCCTGAATTGGTTAGACACCAATTATGTTTATGTGTGTTTGTTTTTGAATGGCAATTGTCCAATGTACAAAATCAGTTGTTGAAATACTTTGTTTTTGTCTGTGAGCAGGACTGTATTTCCAAATACTTCACCTGCACACATGTTATTCCTGACAGTGAAGGAACTCACCTTGAACGGCCAACAACTGTTCATCTGTGGTCCAGCGAGCGTTCACCTTCTGGTTACACTACAACATCAAATAACTGAGTTTAAGTGACCCAGAGTAGAAAACCACAGAGTAATTCACAATTCCTACTTTGCATTTAATATTTCATGACTGAAAACCAGTTCTTTAAAAGGAAGCTTTGGACAGAGATTGCGTTCATTTCCAAGCGTTTTATGTAGGTGTTGCTACCTCGGGCAGCCTGAACTCCTCAATCCCAGATTCCAACATGTGTTTGAGTCCGCTGTTCATCTGTTTGGCGTTCTGGACCTGCAGAACAGGACAGAAATACTTGGATGGGTTCAAGAAAACTTCCAAAGAACCAAAACTGAACCTTTCAACTTTTCCACTCAAGCAAACTGTTCATTGTGTGAATGACACTGACTCTAAAGATGCACTGACTGACACTGTTGTTTCAATCGAGACCGTCAAGGCAAAACAACACCTTTATTCTCCACGAGTGTCTCAATATGTGGAGACCTAAATATATTTTACTCCCCCTACAGCAGGGGTCTTCAACATTTTCCAGGCCAAGTCCCTCCAAACTGATGGAGATGGAGCAAGGACCCCTGACTTATGTATAAAATTGTGCGTTATATTAAACTGGTCCAATATTGCCTTGTAGAAATTTAACTTGTTATTTCATTTAGTACTAAGATATTCAGATAAAACTCAAGTTCATATATTCATGTTTATATTTTGAACATGCGTGGGTTTGGGTGTTTTTAAACATTTTAAACATATATCTTCATATATATTTTATATGCAGCCTTAGAGTCTTGATTCTTTTTCCTCTAATCCTGAAGATCTTAAAGAACAACTGCACAACATTTAAAAATAACTTCATAGTAATTTTCTGTGTGTTTAAAAAAAATTGCAGGGGGAATGTAAAAAAAAAAAAAATTTGAAGCAATCAAAAGTTTCCCCCTCGGGGTCGCAGACATCTGCCCTAAAAGAGTCTCGCCCTGAAAAGTTCTTAAATATTCTACATCAATGAAGACAGCTGAACAACTGCTGCTTAAACATGAAACGTGACATGTAAGCAGGAAGGAACGACATCTTCTCGTGAGCATACTGACAATTAGCACGCTGTGGTAGGACAAAGCTCGAGAGAGGGATTCCATGTATTCTGGGTTCTGCATGACCAATCTGTCCCAAGAGGCTTTCTGTGTGAACTCGGGTGCAAACAAAGAAGACAGATCGAAAGTGGTCGTTTATTTGTTGAAAGACCATTTAACAAGTACTCGTGACAAGAATGTACTGAGAGATGAACTGGTGGGCAGACTGGTTGGCAGTTTGTGCCTCCCTCAGCACAACCCCACCCACTCTGGTAGCTGTTAACAGCACCGAGTCTGGCAACAGTGAACTTGCTGCTTCCGTGCTGTTGAGGCATGTTTGAGTTCGGTGTTGTGCTGAGCTGTCATCCTCCACGCGGGAGCACGTGCAGCTGTTTTCTTGAATGTTGCATCCACATGGAGTCCATTTGGACACTTTTGATCCAGATATATTGTGAAAATCAGCTGTTTGCACTCCTGTGAGGAGTCAGGTACTGCATTCATCCCACTGCTGAAGTGGGACCACCTATGATAGACAGTTCTTGCTTCTTCGGGCTCTGCCGTGTAAAGCAGTACTGCACCACGTAGATACTGATGGTATCATATGGTATCATATGGCGCCATAATTTAGGTGCGCTCAGGCAGGTAAAAGCAGTAGACAAAGGACACACTGTGCTTATATTTTACTGTTTTGAGTTTACGTGAACGTAGAAGTGCAAAGAGCCTCACTGAGATGTGATAATTCAAAGCTTAGTCAGGGAGCTAAAACCAAATCATTGTTTCTTGTTCCTCCTTTAGGCAAAGGAGGAAGCGTATTGTGGGGCTTCATACCTGCCTCTTCAGAGACACAAGCTCCATATCCAGCTGACGGAGGAGAGTGTTGGCAGAAGAGGCACTGCAGGACACAGCCACCACATCCTCCTGCGTTAGATACATGCCTTTTGGGGGGCGGCAGCGGGACCGCTGGTGGTGTCTGTGCTGCAGGGTCTGATGGTCTCGTCTCCCCAAAGCCACTTTGGAGCCCGGCATCGACAGCTCGCCCAGGTTCTGGGTGCAAGACAAAGAGAAGTTCGAATCGGATTTTCTTAATCTGTTATTACACCCTGTGACGACTGAAAAGGTGCTTATTCATTTAAATGCTAAAAGCTAAAAATAGCTATTTTAAAAAAAATAAAAAAACAAAAAAAAGGAAAATAATGTAATAAGTGCTTACCTCTTTCTTGGCCTCCTTGTTGGGATCATAGTCGCTGTCATTTCCTTCGACTGGATTGGTTTCCTCCATCTCTTCATCACTACAACAACAACAAGGCAAAAGTCAACCACTGGGCACTTTCCTAGCAAAACAGCAGCACGAGCACAACACTGCTGAGCATCCCGCTCACAACCACAGTCCTCCATTCTCTCTGATGCCTATGTACATGGCACTATACTCTATTCAACATACTGTCATTTTTTATAAGCCATCACCTTCAACACTTTATGGCAGTTTTTTTTCAAATCTCTTGGAACTCATGCAGTGTCTGATTCATAGTGTAGTGAGTGGAGCCCGACCGATTTCGGCGGGCTGATATGTCGGGCAAATTTTGGCGTCTGGCCGATTACTCGGCATCGATCAAAATGTGGCCGATACTAAAATTCTGCTTTGCTGCAAGCGGCAACAAGAAACTTGTGTCGCGCGGTGATTCTGCTCTCTCCCCCTCCCAACCTGAGCAGTGCACTCTCGCTGCATCGCCCTCCCCCTTCCGCTCCCCTGCACACACACACGCACGCTCAGAGTCACAGGCAGCGGAGAGAAACAGGACAGAGAAACGTAAAGTTTACTGATGGTAAAATGTAAAACTAAACTAAACTCTAGTGCTCCATGAAAACAAACGTCCTCATGGAAACACGCTGTTAGGGCACATTAAGAAGAGCAGGCCAGTTTTATATGCGCTAGTTTTAGCGAATGAAACTGAGCATAAAAGCAATGTGCAGTTAAAGGTGGTATATGTAGGATTTTTATGAAAAGCTATATTTAAAAAAAAGAACAACTCAAAAATACGTTTAGAGGGGTGCGGAATGAACTTATAGCGTTTCCTTAAAAATGATATTTTTCATGAAAAAAATTATAATATATATTTTGAAGGGTTCGACAATGGCGATGTGTTTACATCTACAAGCCAATCGAGGTCGCCAACAGCAGGTTGCCAGTTACGGACTCTGTCCTGTCACACAGCTCGTCTCGCAGTTGGCAAAATGGCTGATCCACAGCCATTTAAAAAGTAAAAGTGATCTTGGTTAACTGTATTATTGGTCAGTATGTACGGTACACTTCACCTGGGTAAACCACATCCTTTGATGACAAATTAAAGAATGAATCAAAGAAAGACTGATCAATAAGATTTTTTTTCATTCCTGCAACCGTCTCTCAGACATCACTGTGTGTGTGTGTCACCTTTACTCTAAACGTCTCATTGGTGTAATATACCTGTCGTCCTGGTTGCTCCTGTTGGCCAGTTTGCGAGCCTGCCGGTCCATCAAACTTGTTCTGGAGCGCGTCTTCTTCCAGGAGTAGTAATACTTCACCAAACTGGAGATAGATTTGTCCGGTAACTGAATGAAACCAAGTGAAGATTCACTGTCAAGTCTTTGAACAAAATAAATCGTAACTTTGTAACAAAGCTTATTTAAAGCCTCCCCTTTTAACAAAAAAAACAAAAAATAAAAATCAGTCCTCTGAAAATCTTTTTGAGCTGCACTGATGGTGTTAAATGTAATAAAACCCATCCATCCATCTATTTTTATTCAGGACCAGACATGCAGGAAACTTCCTCCTGCTCTTTCAGGGGAATCGGGGCTTTCAAAGGGCCGCAATCCGGTGAGAAGGCCAAAAGGCATCTAAAAACAAGTGTAACCTCGGCTGACTCCCCAGTTGTGAGGAGCAGTGACTCTCCTGGGTGACGGAGTTTCTTCTCTCCGTCTGTAAGCGGAGAGCCCCACAACCCGGCAGAGAATCCTTCATTCAGCAGCTTGGATCCGTCAACTTGCTTTTTTAGTCATGACCCAAAGTTCATGAGGGCTGGAACACTGACTGACCACTGAATTGAGAACGTTGTTTATCATACTGTGACTATAAGTTATGAAAAATGGACGGTTTCAGCAGGAGCTGTTTGAAAAACAACTAAGAACATTTTTTTTTTACATTTATTCATAAAGCAAATCTGGCTTGCATTGATCACCAACTGTAAAATGGCACTGTTGACAATCGAACCAAATTTTCCTTCTGATTCAACCAACCAGCAATATTTTATAGGCACAATAAGGCCAAATTGCTAAGGCATGAGAAACTCTTTATCTTCCTGAAAATGACCTTTGCTGAAATACTTCTGCTCATATAGCCACAGGGGGAAAGCTCTGGACAAAGATCATTGTTGTAAAAGAGCTGGAAATTCAGACAGAGCTAAAATTCTGGATTCTTTTTGTGACTTCTGGAATTATTTCAGCCAAACTCATCGTTGACAAAATCGCGAACCAAATAAAAATCAGACTTGGAAATAGTGTCCAACCTCTTCTAAAGAAAAAGGCATTGACATTAGCAGAAAACATAGGAGACACCTCAGAACAATCGTTAAAGTGTTTGAGATGGCGTGCTGCGCTGCCCAACGATGCAACACAATGACACGGTGGGCGTCTGCCTTTTCTTTACCATCTGCTGGATGCGGTGGAAGCTCTTGCCATGGAAGCTGAAGGCCTGCTCAAACAGCACTTTGTCCTCCACAGTCCACTCGTCTGGGAAGGGGGTAAAGTTGGGCAGGTCAGCCAGAGACTTCTCAATGTTGTGCTTGTGCCAGAAAAGCATGCCCAGAGCCTAGTTCCAGACATGGAAACATGTACACAATGTTAACACAAAGCATGGTCAAGTTGCTGCTTTACTCTTGTACGAGACTTATGCCATGAGGAGGAATTCAAGGTAAGAAAAGGTCTCTTCAGGGTTATCCTGTGCAGTGACACAACTTAGTTATTGGTGATTTTTACATAGCATTAGATTTTGTAAAACATGTCTGCCTTTTTTTTTCAAGGATCACATTTTATTTCAATGTACTAAATCTTGGTGAGAGGTGGGCTGCTGGTTTAGTTATCCTCATAACATTTTTGAATAAAAAAAAGAACTCACCTGCTCCACGTTATATCCATGTTTTTCTTTCGCAATAGCAATGTATTCATCCACTGTTAAAGGAAAAGCACACCGTTAGCAGGGCCTGGAAGCGAATGCTGCATCCAAGCAGCTGCAGGAAGTCAGTGGGGATTTCTCACTCAGTAAATTCACCAACACTCACATTTGGAATCAACAATAGTGTGATAGGGAGACCACACCAACATCCCTCCGCTGTCTTTATCCGTGTACTTGGTGGGACCTAATGGTGAAGGAACAGCAGAGAAAAAAGGACAAGGTGTCATTTGGTTTTTTTGTTTTGTTTGATCAATACATTCGATTTCCCTCATAAATCAGCATAATTGTGATTTTTTTTTCATGCAGTTCATCCATCTGCAGTGCAGAATGACTCAACATCCATGAAACTTCTCTCACACACACACACATTTCGATCCGTTTTTCAGCTCATTCAGGAGCTCCTGGAGAGCTGCTCCTGCTGGCTGGCAAAACATCTCACCCCTCCTGCAAGCCACTGTTCTGTGTGTGAGACTGGTCCCAGTGCAGGCATCATTGTAAGCTGGAAGCACTCAGAGAGCGCAAACCTCCACCAAGACACCTGTTCACATTTCCTGCTTCAAGCTCTCTTGAAGGGACACGCACTCTTATAAACACACCGCAGAAATGTTGCCATTTATCACACTGGATCACCAGATGAACAGATCACCTCCAGAATTTGTTCCCTCATCCATCTAAAACATTCCATCTCAATCTGTTCAAGACTGAGTATTTTGCAAAAAACACAGCCAACCAGAAACAGCTGCAGGGCAGGACACTGGTAGACAGCATGTCTGTTCACCCTGAAACTGAGCAAACTGTCTCAAAGATCATCTTCACCATGTGCATATATTAATTTGATCAGGGTGTTCGACGACACCATGGTGTGTATTCTGATGTGCACATCTTTCTCTGTAAGACAAGCAGCAGGGTGGTTCCATCCCCGTCCACTTAGTCATCTGCACCGTCTCCTTGATCACAGCGTGCTGCCATTCAGTATATTGAAAGTGAGCAGGAGCGGCTCTGCTTTTCCAGATTCCTCCTTAAACCAGTGTCGAACCTTGTGACCATCATCTGCCTTGCTCATCTTCCTCCAGTCGGTTGACATGTTTCTGTCCTGAAGTTCAGAGTGTGGAGGTCGTGTTTGGCTACTAGTCAACTGACGCATCCCATACGATTCTCCATTCCCTTACAATCACATATGAACAGGCCCGTTTTGTTTTTGTTGTCCTTTTTACACGTCAGACAAATCTGTTACATTGGCTTCATCAGCTGCTGCCTTGCCGTAGCCTCAGTTTAGCCATGACTGATTTTGCTTTATTTGGCTTGCCTGTTTTGGCTTTGCCATTCAGGTGTTAAATGTTTTTGCTTCCTGGTGCAGGTTGTTTTTGCATACTATTGTGATTGATTTGGGTTTTATTGTCACCTTTTTGTTGTTACTTCATATTCATTACTTGTTTTCAGTGGGACACTCGCTCCTGCTCGTGGAGCCTGTGTGGTAGGGTTAAAACAGGATGCAAGAGGCAGAAATAAAGTGCATGGGTTTTATTTGCCCACAAAGAAACAAGCACTACAGACACACAAAGAATGTGCCAACAGGTGGCTGCTTGCAGCAGCAGCCCATCCAAGTAGTGAGTGGCAGCCTTTGATCAACTGCTGGCAATGGGCTCAAGCAACCCAACCTTCTGCAGGGTGACCAATAAACAACCAAAACATGACCATTTCAATCCATTCACATGTCTTCATTTGGTTCAACTTGAAAAGCACTCAATAGATTGTCCATGAAACAAATAACACTGACTAAAATTACTTTAAAGTCCATGTTGGTCTTTAAAATTGTTTACAGTTCGTTTACGTCTATGAGTTCAGAGTCACGGTGTGCTGATGTGAAGTTAACTTATGTAACCTACCAATAGTTTGACGACTGACTGACATTGATTGCTAGCCTATGTTGTCGTGACTGCCTTCTACATCCCAAGTATTGCCACTGTCACCATGACTACATCACCACACTCTTTTCAAATGTAGTTGCTGCTTCAATCATTTTCATCGTTGACAGAACTCAAATTGCAATCCTACATTTCTGTGTCCAAAGATGTCGTGCTCACACGCTGCACATTTACACTCACTGGGGTCTTTGGGCTTTTCCAATATTCCTGATTATTTACCTGCATAGGAAACATAGCAGCCAAGGTGCCAATGCTTTGGAAGGCCATCTTCATCTACATTTCTCTGGAGAGGAAAAGATATTCAGGGGGCCTGAACTGGTGTTGGAATTAACTGGTGATGACACAGCTGGCGTGAAACAAGTGTTTGCAGGTGTGTGGTTTTTTTTCACCCCATGACTGCTCAACATTAACCTAGAATAAAATATATGAACATGTATTTTCTGAATGTAGGGGGTCTGTTACCCCAGCACCACAAAACGTAACAATGTCATCACGGTGTATTCGCAATATCTACAGAAAAACCAATAACGAAGGCACACCAGATGTAAAGAAAACAGTGAAGACTGAAGCCTGGATCTCTCAACCCTGATCGAATGGATACACAAGAAACACATCCCCACATTTAAAGTATTGCCCCTGAGGGCTTCTGTAGGTTAACTGGTTAATTGTCTACGTACTTGTAGACAATTTACTCGTAGACACGTAGCCTGCTATAATATAGTATTATCTGATTCTTCATTTTCCAAACAACTCTTAAGAGTCCGCCACAAACCTCACATGACAAAATCTAGGCTTCTTCACTTACATCACTGGGCCTATCCCCCTCAAATGGTCCAATCGGAGACAATCAGAAAAAGAAAAAAACAACAACAAAGCAATGGGTCCCATTATCGTGGCAACAACATTGTGGAAAAATGAAAGCAAACCCACTAAATATTATGGGCAGTCAACCCAAGATCCTCTGCATCCTCATTTCATTTGCTATCCAATCACCATCCAGCCTGCTGACATCTGTGTGGACAAGGACGCTATATCCTGTGTGGTGCAATAACAATAACAACAGCACAGAGATGTTGGCCACCAACAAAGTGACGTTGTTATGTGGATGCAGAGGAGACTTTGGAGTCAGGCCCGTGCACCTTGCTAATACATATTCTGGAAACACAATTGTACATATGCTGTCTTGTGTTCGATGTGGTCACAACCTTGGGAAGCAGTTTTGACAACACGGACAACAATCTTGCCTCAACATTTTAAGTGTATTCATGTACGTTTTATGTAGTCAAGAACAGCCTGATTGAAGACTGATCACAGAAATCACATGTTCCTGCAAAGCTCAATGGGATCAGAGTTTCGAACACACAAAGTGATGTAGGAGCGCGTGAAGATGAGCTGATGTGCAGTCCAATTGCCGTCATTGTGAATCAGACGGTTGAACTCATTTAATTTTGTTCTCAAATTCTTAACTGAGCAAAAAACATTGCGGCGGTGTATGAATTTCTTTTAAAAACTACTTTTTCCATTTTTATTAGAACAAAAAGATGCCTCTTACAGCTTTAGCAGTTATGCAGCTGTTTCCTGAGGGAGTAACTAAAGCTCTTCACTTCAACGGAGTCAAGTACTCGCACCTTATTTACAGCAGCTTTGGAGGCAGGTAAAAACACTGGAACGTCTCAGGAACTTGATGATCAGCTGTTGAAGTTGTCTGATGCACCTCAGCACTTTATTCAAAGTAAAGTTTCTTGGCCGTTTATTTTGTCTCATTTTTGCACTGACATAAATCTTTCTTATTTGCGTTTGACAGATATTTATGGCGTTTGATCGCAGGTCCCTCCCCCCCCCCCCGATATATAACCAACTAACGTTTCTCCACTGCTGCACACGGACAGACTGAACCAAGGGTGCACGCACCGAGGCTACCACCGTCCGACGCTCAGGTAGAAAGCAGGAGGAAAAAAATAAAAAAAACAAGCCTCACCTGAATCAAAATCAGGAATATTCGCCTGGTAATCTGCTCCAACCCGCATTCCCACATCTGGAAAAAACACAGACGAAATGCATCGACGACGTTGATAAAACGTTTAAAGCTTGCGGACGTGAGAGACCGTGTTGTTCGAGGCTATGCTCACCGTGGTCGTCGTCGCTGCCACTTTCGTCAGAAAAATGTCCGTTGGAGGCGTTGGACGGGCTCTTCGTGCCGTTCGAGCGACCTTTGCCTAAATAATCCGAGCCTTTATCCATCATCCCTGGCATTTCGGCGATTCACTGAAAAGTTGTTGCTCCAATATTGGGAAGGGAAGCGTCGGTCGGAGGGCTCTCAGCCGCGGTGTTGGTACGCAGCTCCGTCTGGCTCGCTCCTGCTTCTTTTCACGTCCACCTCGTTTATGCCCTTTTATTTTTACTTTGACATATCCGAGACATTAATGGATGGATACTGACTGAATTCCACGCTTAAAACACGCCTGTGCATGTCGTGTCTTGCAACTGAAAGCCTTTACTGAGTTGGAACTAACCAGCCCAGCGGAAGGTTCCCTCTGTACCGTCTGGCGGGCGGTGCAACGTCTGCTGCTTGCTGCATAGACCGAAACTCGATCCTTCCGCTTTTTCGCAAACTGATAAAATAAAGAAAACGGAACAATCCAAAGTCAGAAGCAACGAAATATGGAGGCATTTAAAAAACATTTGTGTGGAGGTCTAATGTGTTGAATTTTTGAGTTGAGTAACAAATTCTAAAGTAAACATATCTGCGACAACGATTAGATATGGATTCTCAACAATAGAATTGTCCCTTCACGTGTCATTTTATATTTTTCCCATCAACATCACTGTCTCGATACTGCGGATGATTTTTTTTCTTATATTCTTTATTTCTTTTTTTACTGTTTATTTGTTTGGAAGCCACCTCCTGCGCTGCTTTCTTGAAACCAGCAGAGGGAGACACAACAACAACCTCAGTCACTGCAGCAGCTTGAGGCCGTGATGCGGATCTGCGCGCGCCTTGTGTGCTCTCACTCAACCCGGCTGCACACGCTGGGACTGACTGACTGACTGACATTTCCTCTCCATTTCAGAATGTTTCCCTCTTGTGGTCTTTTCTCGAAATGAAAGTAGAAATTAAGAAAACAAAAAAAAAGACATTTACATGTAAAGTGATGAGAGCATATTTTGCTTGAGGTGATCAGCTTTCACTACCTTGCCTAAAATTTCACGTTTTAATGTCCAAATGTCTTTTTTTTTGGAACCTGTAGCTGGAACTTTAATCCACCACCTTCTGCATCGTTTACCTTTCCCCGCAAACATCCCATCAATATTTTCTTTGGTTCACTCGTCCCCCCTCGTGCCCCTTGTGTATTTGAAGGATAATTTCTAAACAATTTCCTCTGACAGGTCCGTTAGGCACTTGCCTTTTCAAAGCAGCTCCGACACACTGCGCAATGCAGTGTCTGCATTGGTTCTCTCTACTTGGAAACCATGAGGAACTCTCAGTGCTCGGCGTCGCCCTCTACCGTCTGGCAGGGGTACTGCCTTTCTGACTGCTTGTTTTCCTTTCCAGCGGGACACGATCCGGTGACATTCAGCGGTAAATGAGATTTTTTTTTAAAAATACTTTTATGATGAATCACTGTAATGATCGTGACACTGAAAGATCTCGTATCTGCAACACAAAAGCCTCACGGAAGACTAATACAAAGATTTGTTTCTATTTGTCATGTTTCACCTTCTGTGCTGAGCCTCGTCTTTATCCCTTTTTTCTACTTGTCACACTCATTCAGCCAAAATAAAAAAAAACCCCAACTGTTAGAGAACACACGCACACTCATGGAAATATAGTAAATATGAAGCTGTCACCTGCTTGATAAGAACACCTGTCAAATGTTCTACATATCAATATCATTTTACTGGAGGAAGTTCAAAGATGGACCTAATGTTGATTGTCTGAAACAAACAAGCAGGTGAACAAAATACCTTGTGACTGTAATAAGATGGAACTGGTGGCTTTGAGTATTTGTCATGTGATTAGAACACAGGGTGATGTGGTTTCAGCCCCTTGTTTTTTTTTGGGGGGGGGGGGGTTGCATTTATTAGCAGCCTGTATGGCTCAGTGGATCTCAGCCTTTATTCAGCAGCATACTGACTGACTACAACTTTTCACTTATAAACCATGTATCAACTTAGTATCCTTTTGGGAATCTTAAATAAATCAAATGTCGTCTAAAAGACAAAACTGCAATTATCGAATAACATTTTGAAAGCATTCAAGCAGAAAATCATTTTTGGAGATTTTTTTAGTACCTTTTGGAATGTGTCCAAGTACCCAAAAGGGTACCGGAACCACAATTTGAAAACCAGTCGTGCAGGTTATTGCTCCTTCAATTAACTGGTCCGTCTGAGGTCCAACAGAGGCGCAGGTGGATGTGGAGCCTGCAGTAAAGACGAGTCTGTTTCGAAAGGACTGTGAGCAGCTATTTGCGTGGGCTGATCCTCACGCTGTCAGCGGAGGCAGTGACGCAGCGTCCCGCCTCTGCCACCTCTCTCTGTCTGTGTGGGGCTTCTCGGAGCTCCTGCTGCAACCATCTGCAAGTCTGTTGAGGGTGACAGAGGGAGAGGGAGAGAGAGAGAGAGAGAGAGAGCAGCGCTGCTCCAGCATCATCAGCAATGTGAGCGGAGGGAAGAGGCTGTTCCCCGCGCTGCAGAGGGACGGCAGGCGGCAGGATGGCAGGGGGACGGCGGGGTCTCGTGGCCCCCCAGAACACCTTCTTGGAGAACATCGTTCGGCGGTCCAACGGTAAGACGCGGCATGGCCCAGCCCGGGTCCGGTTCTCACAGCGGCTACAGTGCCGAATTTTTGCCGCGGTCCTGCTTATTGTGCGGGTTATCCCCGCGGCTCTGTGCAGCAGAGGTGAACCCATTGTGGCCAGCGTTTCTTTTTCCTCCTGTGGTTTTCAGGGCTATATTTGGGACTTCCGTCGCCTGCCAAAAGTTCCTAGAGAGCAGAGGCTCGGTCCACCGGGCTGTGGCATTTAACTCCACTTACATCACAATCCCTAATATGTTCGCTCCATCACCATACTGTGTCATTTTGGTGCTTCTGCTGAAAACAAACAAGGAGCAAACCACAATGCGGCCAAAGTCAGTCTGTGCAACAAATAGTGAATTTGTGATTGGACAGCAGTCATCACAGGGTCAGCACGGACACACACGCGCGCGCGCACGCACGCACGCACGCACACACACACACACACACACACACACACACACACACACACACACACACAC
>JAUESF010000072.1:7293-28001 GCA_032274765.1 Malacoctenus tetranemus | reverse complement strand
TTTGTAATTACAAAGTAACCCTTATTATCCCAAACAGCCCCCATGAGCCGCAGGTATGACTAAGCCTGTTCTCTGACTGTGATGCAACCTCAGTGTTTGTTGTGAAGGTTCGATCATGGTCGGGAAGGAAGAGCGTGCTGCCGCTGTGTCGCGCCGCAATCCCACTAATGCACAGCTGCACCTTAGGTTCATCCTTCAGAGTCGCATGTTGCGCCATGAATGACACACTCAGGCAGCGTGAGCTGAAATGTCCCTGAATAAAAGCACATTATGTTTGTGAGAGCTGTCGAGAGGTATTGTTTAAACAACTAATTTGTAAATGAAACGATTGGATGATGGCACACATGTTCCTGAAAGGGGGAAGTACTGAAAGGGAGATGTTTCCATAAAGGTGAATGAAAAAGACTAAAGATGAATAAAAGGGTCTAAATGACGTGTAAATAAAAGGAGAATAAGCAGTATGAGGTTGCAGTCCACCAAAGGAGCTGCATTTAACATTTTTTAAGTATCTCGAGCTTGAAAGAAGTGCAGCTCCTGTAAATAACCAAGTAGTGGTCTGATGTATTCGCCGCGATCTTATCTGATACTGGGAGCTTTTGTGAGACCAGACAAAGCAAAGACAGCCATTGAACAGCCTACTTTAATCATTCCTCTTCAGGTTGTTTGTCATGAGCGTCTTGGCTCATTTTGAATAATACCTCTGGGCTTTTTTCCTGTGCTGGAGTGCATGTGCGTATTCGTGTTTGTGTGTGGGCATGTGGTGGCAAGACACAGGATACATTTTCAACATTTTCTTCCATTAATAATCATATTAATCACAGAAAAATTAAGTGCTGAGAAAAAACTAAATTGATTTGATGCTTTCATTTTTTAAACCACAGTCTTCCCTATCAACCCTCATGTTGTCATGCAAATAGTGTTTATGTTCGGTGAGGTGAATTACCAAATGAGGGGGGTCTCTTTTATGGGCATGGTTGGTAAAGTGGGTCGTCTTTCACTGTCAGGTTCGGCATCTTGGTCCCTCGTCGATCAATGTGTGTGACTGGACTTGTCCTTGTTGCTTCCAAAGGTGCATCCAAACACCTCACATCGCAACAATGTCAGCTGCTAATAAAACACCACGCCCCCCCCCCCCACACACACACACACACTAGCACCCCCCCTTGCACCTCCTCAAAGTGTCTCTACAAGTGGCTGCAGGAACCCCTTTCCAATCTTTGAAGAAAAGTGCTGTGACAAAAATACAATATGAGCCCAGAATACCACCAAATTCAGTGATCAGGATGGACAGTGCACTGAAGTTGTTGTAAGTTTCATGTTATGACACAGGTGGTAATAGTGTTGCGGCGGATCGTTGGGTGCAGCAAAGCTGTTGCATATTTTCCGTGGTAAAAAAAGCATCTGAAGTCATTTTTTCCCCCGGTGCCTCACTGGGGAGTGTTGGTCATTTAAACGGATTATTAAGGAATATAGATTTGTTAAAAGGAAGGATCTTTTGCCAAGACTCTTAAGTACAGTCTAATGAGTCAAGCTGATTGCAGTGGGAGTAACACTGCCAATACAAGCAAAGCCGACGGAAGTGTGATGAACTGTTCTTAAACAAACACTGGAGATCTCCAGATGACTCGGGCGAAAAATCGAGAAAATTGAACCCCCGGAAAAAATAGTGGAGTGGCACCTATCAATCATGGAAAGACATCATTGAGCTGTGAACAAAAATTGCCATCTGGACTGCGTGCTCAACCATCTTATATGACAGCCAAACAACAGATGAGAGAAACCACTGTTACAGGATACTGTGCATGTGAATAAATGAATAAAAACCACTGCATTTCAAATGCCTTGTGCGAACATCTCCAAAAATGGCTTTTTTCCTAATTCTCCAGTTTAAGGAGTGTTTAAAAGAGTTGCGAGCGTTCCTTGTCTTCAAACAGACAAGAAAGAAAAAGTCACTTTAATTAGTGGTAAATCTCTTATTATGTCTTGTACATACATTGGCTCGCTGCACAGATGAGAAGCCACAACCACATGAAGAACTTTTGTGAAAGTATAAAAAACTTCATATTTTATGCACAGTACGTTAATATTGCCTCTTAGCCTCGGGTTTTCCAACAGAAGTTCCTCCCAACAATCTTTAGAAAAAAGTTTCTCAACGCCACAAAATATTTGAACGGGAATAAATCTGCTATAGAAGCTGAAGAGTATATATTTGAACACCTTAAGGCCAATTCTCAAACTCTTCATTAGACATTTCTAGCAAATTATAAATCTGTTTTATTACGCTGAGGGAAAAAAAGCTACCTTGCCTCAGCCCGAGGCGAGCATCATTCACTGCTGTGACACATCAGATTGATTGTGGAAAATCTGACTGCGTCCTTTTAGAAATGTACTCGTTATTGAACCTCCCTTTAGTTCTCATTTTATCCAGTTTGCATGATGAGAACAGTCAAAGGCATGACTGAGATGAGACTCCAGCATGCTGCGATAGATTATTTGTACACTCAAATATTGGTATGTCAAGATCTAGTCGTGATATGTTCTGCAAATGTCACGTAACACATTTTGAGAAAAAAAAAACTCCTCTTGTTCCAATATCTCCTTCCTCAGGTGATGTTGTGGAAGGTTCAGACATTTAACCCACTTTCAAACAGATTTCGACATATCTGGCGTTTCTGCTGCACACTATTGTTTGCAGCTTCCTTTTTTTTTTCTTTTTAGGGCATATTTGTACTCGGCTTCACCGGAGAGCAAATTTTCTGTTTTGTTTTGCGGCGCGCGTAAACAAAGGTGAGGCAAATCAAAATAATAAGAATGTGGACTCATCCGCAGTGTGCTGGCGGAGGAAACAGAGCCGACGGATGTGATGTGAAAATATCATTTATCAGCTTGTGGTTTGATGCTGACTGCAGAGTAATAGGATGAGAGGAGGATGAATTGTCACTGAGAGCCCAGTGTTAAGGTGAAAAGGATCTCCAGGGGCTGTTTGATGTCTGTTCAGCTCGCTGTGAATCCTATCTCACCTTATTGTGTCCACACAGAGTTCCCAAAATTGGATCACAGTTGATTTTTATCTTTGAATGTGGATCACTATTATTGCATTAGAGAGGAGGATGTCAATCCTACCCATCCTCTGTGACTTCTCTTCTGTTCCGCTGCACATTTTCATTTGGATTTTGCTCCATCTTAAGAGCAAATATGGCAAATTCACAGACGTCTGTGTCCTTTTTCTGCTCACAAAGAGCTCCTTTTTTTCCCTATTTTCACCGAGGTGTTTTATATTTTTGTACTTCTAACATTAACATGTTTCATGGTTCCGTGTCAACTTTCTGAAAAGAGACTTTTTTTTGTCTCCTTGTGACTGTGGCGTGCGCTGTAGTGGCGCCTTTGAACAGCTCCTTCATAGGAAGCCTTCTCAGTCTGTTGCACCTTACGCCCTCCCTCATGAAAGAGACATTTGAGATGCAAAATGTTTTTTATATTCATTTCCTTGTTCCCAGTGAGTAGATCTGAGTACATATTCTAACTCCTGTTTTTATCACTCCCTCTTGCCCTTTCTTTCTCTTCTCTGTGGCTTTTCCTCTCTGTTTCAGTTCATCCACACCATCAGTGTGGTGGATAGAGATGAGCCACAATCAGGACATAAGTTCACCTTCACACTGGCTCCCGAATCTTCCGGCAATCCACACTTCATACTGCTGGATTCCAAAGGTGAGTGACTGGACGCCGTTTGCTAAAGTTGGGGGGGGGTGAAAATTCGTCCCTGTTCAACTGTGCTGATGACAATACAATCAGAAAATTTCCACTCAAGCAGCAGTTTACAAAACTTTTTATTCGTATCTTTTTTGCCATGAGTGGGTGTTTGCATTTTAAGTGAGTGCAGGAACAAAAAACATCTATGCAAATCTGACAAACAAATTTACAAGCGTTCGAGAATCTGACAAAAACTTCTGATAGCTGAAGACTCCAAAATGATCTCAACCTTTACCGGAGTGATTGGCGATGCAGGCATGTAATGAAAATGCTCGGGGGTCTTTTTCTCCACCGCGAACCTTCAGGCGGTATCGACACAGATCGGAAGGCAGCAGCTAAGGAAGCAACGCCACAATCAACCAAAATAAGAAGTTGCTCCGCAGCTTTTCCAGGTGCCAGATGGTTGAATTTCGAAACATAAAACAAGTGATAAAAGTTCACTGCCAGAATAGTTTGAAAATTGCAGGAGACATTTTTGAAGTCAACCAATTTAGTGCAGTTCCTCTGTGATTTAGCATTTGGTTCATAATCAGGCTTATTTCTTTTAATTCATTTTTATTTTTGGATAAACACCAGCTGTTAGTGAAGTAATATCACGAAAGGGTGTGACAGGTGGCTGAATGTCTGATTTTCTGTTTCTGGAAATGAGATTTATTTTGAGTTTACTGTCTTAAGAAGTTTACTCCTCTGTATACGCTACAAGGTGTTTTTCCTCTCGCCACCATTGCGTGAATATTTTTCTTTGAAATTTCATGTGTTTGAGCCTCTTGTTTTCACAGTTTCTATTGAAAAGACTGTGAACAGAAACACAGTGCACCACACACACAGCACATATACATATCTACGAATCCCCCCCCCCCCGTCTCCCTCACCCCCCACACCCCCGTGCTCCCCAGTGCCGACTTTACCCTGTTAGGAAGATGAGTTTTTGTTGCTTGTCTGTGTTTTTGCAAACGCGCTCGCAGTTCCCTCGTTTAGAGATGTGTACCTAAGTGAATGTGACATCCGGCTAAATCAAGATTGATCTGACACCAGGAAAATGTCAGGGGAGCAGCCTGAACCTGGGAAATGTCACCATGTGAAGGCTGCAGCCCCGCTCACATGCATGTGAATGGAGCATAATGCAACCCTTGTGTAACGTACGTACACGCGCTGTATGTACGGGTGTGCATGAATGGGCACGGGGATGAGCGAGAGTATGACAGAAGCGTCCCTCTAGCCTTTTCTTTCTCATTTCCACACAAACTGTGCACGCAGATATCAAACAAACAGCGTGAGAAAATGAAGAGCACCACTCTTTATATTCCTGCGCTCCTTTTTTTCACCATTACTGCTGCACAATTGTCTGTCTATAGATGCTATAGACAGCTCCACTGTCTTTAGAGTGGAGCTCAGAGTGTGAAATGGTGTGTATGTGGGTGACGTCCTACATACATTGTGAGATTTCATGTTGCACCTCCCACCCGGTCAGTCCGACTCAAAGCACACGCAGGAAAATTTGTTGAAAACAATGTATTTAACATGGTCGCACAAACACGACTGCAGACCCTGTACACATTCTGGTGAAAGACAACAAAACACCACCTAGACGATTCATCAGGCCACCCCCCACCCCCCCCCCCCCCCACCCCCCCCCCCCCCCCCCCCCCGCCCCCCCCCCCCCCCCACACACACACACACACACTCTGGTGTCTGTTTTCATGGACACATTTGTCAACCTGTCACTTTCAATCTGTCACTTCTTCTTCTCCTCATCATGGCCTCACATTGTGTTCTGTCTCCAAGCTCTGACACACAATGATGAAAAGGCATTTTCCCCCTGTTGCTAAACTCTTTGAAGTTGTTGCTGGCAGTCTCTAAAACAACCCCCCCCCATCTCCCTCAATAAAGTTTGGCGCTACACGACAAAACTGCCACTGTGTCGCCAGTGAACGGCCCGCTCCATGCTTCAAAATAAACCTATAGAGAGGTAGAAATCGTCAATTCATCATCAATTCATGTTATTCCAAATGATTCACTCACATGTTGAAATTCTTGCATTGGTTTTCTGTTCTATTGTGATTCATTGATGACTTGGGCTGCTTGTGTAAAAGCATGATTGACACTTTTTGAAGGATGCACTGTCAGGAAAGACTCCCGTCTCGTGGAGCCATTCCAGGCAGGGGCACAAACTCACTCCAGGTGGGGATCAAGCACCTGCCTCACAGGCCTACCTACACAAGTACATTCTCACAAATCCAAGTCCTTTAACCTGAAAATCCTGGCTCGAGTCATCGCGACCCCCCCAGCCCTCCCCTGATGCTCTGCCCCAATTTTACGAGAACATAAGTCGATCTGCATGATTGTATGGTTATTTATGAAACGACCGAAACAAAGAAGAATAACAGCCTAAAAAGGTAGATGCTACTTTATGCAACTTTCTTGAGTGCCTCCTCTTCAGAATGCGTCTCCCGATGAGTTTACGTAACAACCTAGAAAGAGCAATCGACCGCGCAGCAGCCGAGCACAGATGTATCCGCAGGCCGATGACGCGACTCGACCCGACCCGCCGCCAACTGACGTGACCCGACCCGACCCAACTCGTCTCGACCAGAATTCGGACAAAATCTATAGGCTTCATCCTCTAACCAGCGTCAACGTGCATGTGAAATATCAAAAGGGTCGGCTGAGAATTGCAGTCTCAAGGGAATCTGTATGGACCTGACAAATCCACATCCCCCCCACCCCCCGACAGCCCACACAGGGGATACAAATATCAACTGCTCATACCGCAGTGCTGATGTGCCTGTTGGATTTTCTAATTTTACAGTTTATCTGTGATTATCAGCTGCAGTAGAAAGTGGCTGTGGGAGGCAGTTTGGATTGAAAAAATATACCGCAATGTTTTTGGTGGTATTGATTTTGACTGAAAACTGCATTAGATGATTTGGTCCGGTTCCATTTTTTTTTTCTTCCTCAGGCAGCGAGCCGTGGGAGTCGGCGCTGCGTAAAAGTCAAAAGGACAAACTCAGGGGTGCACCACACCCGAACATAAACAGTAATATGAAAATTGTTCTACATGTGCCAGAGGAACTCCAAAGTGACATGGATAACAGTGATATATGTTCTGGGAGATGGATTACTTGCTATCCTCTATGCAAGTCTACCCACAGAGCCACTCCGGCTCTATTTGTCAAAGTCTCGTCCTGTATTCTGCGTTGCATTTATCTATGTCTCTGCCAGAGAGCTTGTATATACACCGGTGAAGTTTAATCTCTAGCAGTGGCTCCCACACTCATCTTCTCTCCTGCTTTTGTTTGCTTATGGGAAGAAAAAAAAAGATAAATGTTAATAGCTCAAAAGCAGTTCAGTCTTCCTGTGAAATCATTCAAGCTCAAGGTAAACTTGACAATCCTGTCAATCTTGGTCTGCTGTTGTCCAACCTCATAATGGAGAAAAAAATTCATTCTCTTTACCTTGTGTAACATGGCAGTACTCAGCAGTTCCTCGTCACTTTAACACTTTGCAATTTCTTCAGAAACCTTTTCTCATTGTAATCACATTGTGAGCATCTCTCATTGGTGGTTTCAACTCTTGGAAAAAAGTAGCATTTGAGTAACATTACGTTGATTTGAGGGATTCTACTTTCTCAATATAACCTTGATCTGAAAATAGCAGAATATGAAGGATAAAAGCACTCACTGAAAGTAGTTTCATTAAATTTTCTACTGCCTCTTGCAAGTCAGACATGAGAAAGATGTATTGTTCTTCAAAAGTCACCCATGTGTAATTCTCTGCTTTACTTTCTCTCGCCCCCCCCCCTCCATCTGCCACCGCCCACCCAGGCAACACAGCCAAAATCAAAAATCAGCGGACAGGCTTTAATCGCCACGAGCAGAGCGTGTACTTCGTGCCGATTCTCGTGGTGGACAGCGGGCCGCCCTCGCTCAGCTCCACGGGCACCCTGACCATCCGTGTGTGTGGCTGTGACCCAGGTGAGTGCTACTGTAGGAGCTGCGCCATTACTAACATTATCGTCACTGTCGCCCTCCTGTATCGGCGGCGGCGGTGCTGCTGAAAGGTCATCTACATGCTGCTGTTTCGGTCAGCAAACAGTTCATATCGACTCATATTTGCAGGAAACGAAATGATTCAAGGTCAGAAGTGTGCAGACGAATTGCCCTCGATAGAGATTCCTCCCTGATTAAGGAAAAAAATAAGATGTGTGCATTGGAAGACTTAAAGTCTCGATGAAAATATGTTTGTAGTCCACTGACTAAATACTAGAACTGTTGTGAATCTGTACAGTCGATGCTAATTCTTCTTTTTCGACACAGAGGGAATCATCCAGTCCTGCAATGCCACAGCCTATGCAATGAGTGCGGCTCTCAGCCCCGGGGCACTTATAGCACTGCTGGTCTGCATGCTCATCCTCATAGGTAAGCAGATGGATGCACTCATGTATTTATGTATGAATGGCCGTTGGAGGGATAAAAGGATGGATGCGTGATGAATGGAAGGATGGATGGATGGATAAGCACTGTTCATGAGTATTGCTTTCCTGGGGTCATTGCGAAGTTCAACTACTCCAGCAGGACCACCAAGAACATTAACATCGCTGTTGGAATGTTCTGGTAAGAAGAAAAAAAGTACGACTGCAGGCGGCACCTCGGCACTCCGTCACGTCTTCTGCTTGTGAAAATCATGCAACCAAGCATGTGTCCTTTAATGGACTGACCACTTTTAGAGGTTATCCATATTTCAGGAACGAAATCGCACTTGGAGTGGCAGAGAAACTGAGACAAATGACATTAAACAGGATCGTGTTTCGTCTTTCTTTCACCTTCCTGTTGGTTATTTTTTCTGCATTTCACATTTTCTTGAAGGAGAAGTCTTCAGCTTAAACAGGCGCCCCGACGAGGGCTGGTTTGTTGACCGATATCAAGTCACTCGAAGACGGATTGAAGAGAAGTAAAGTGGAGGTGGGCTGGGCAGGGCCAACAGGCAAAACAGCTACCTCAGCACTCGTATCCCTGAGGAACCGCAGGCTTTAAATAGGCGAAGCTTTCCAGACATTCTTGGACTCTCCAACGCAGACACACATACACATGTGCACTCACAAACATACACATGCATGCACACGCATACCCTCTCAGAGACCAAAGATGTTTGGTATTGTCATATTTGAAAATTTTATGAGTTAGCTTCTCGCTCTCCCCCCACAGTACATCTTCGCGTCCCACTCCTTGGTGACAGCGAGAAACGACAATGCTGTCACAGTGTTTTGTCTCCCCTGCTCGCGCCTCTGCACAATTCACATCGCGCCAGCAGTGAATGATGGATGATGTGACACTGCGCAGCTTTAACTGTGACCAGCATCACTATCTCTTTCTTTTAAAAGCTTTTCTAATGAGAGTTGTTAAAACTCTGTCTCCATTAACCACGCCGTCCACTGCAGTGAACTTCAAAAGAAGAGCATCATTTATTCATCGTGGTTTTAAAAGCCTGGGAAAAAAAATGTTATGTACAAATCTGAGGCAACCTCTGATGGCTCTAAAAACACAGTGTTTGCTGTGTATTGTGGTTTTGATGTTCAAGGCTTGATGGCATCCCCTCAAAACCATTCTTTAGCCCTTTATACTAGCATAAAGCTAGACGCTGTGCAGGAAAAAATAGAATTACAGGGGATAAAGAAATTTTTCATGGGAGCTTTGGCGAGAGAAATTTTACATTTTGCTGGGGTTTTTTCGCTGCGGGTGTAAAAAATGAAGAAGAAAAAAAAGAAAGAAATGATCCCAAGTTGATTCCTCTGGTGTCAGTGACTAATCTGAGCTACTGGCAGGCCGCTGTGATTGAGTGATTGGAAGGAAATGGACTCAACATGCCTCATCAAGGCACTGAAGGACAGGCCAAGTCAGAGCTCCCACCTTCTGCTAGTCATCATGTGCTCAGTGAAGTCTCAGGGCTGCGGGGGGATCGGGGGGCTGTGCAGTGTTTTCACAACTATCATTTGGTGTGAATAACAACACAGGGGTGAGGCTTGTGACAGCAATCTTATCATCTCCACTGCACAATGGCCAACACTTTACCGCACCCCCCGTTTACTTAATACACCACATATGCGTGCGTGTGCGCGCGCACACACACAAACACACACACACACACACACACACACACACACACAAATTACCCCTCCACGCTACTTACATCAACACGCTGAGACAAATCACTCCACACCTTCAAACCGCAATGCAATCCATTCTATCATTGCAGTTATCGTGTGCACCATGTCTTCCTCACTCTCTCTCTCTCCCTCACACACACACGCACACACACGAACACATGTACACAGTCACATACTCAATGGCCAACTCGCTTCCTCTTTCCTTTTCTCTCTCTCTCTCTCTCTCTCTCTCTCTCACTCTCTCGCTCTCTCTCTCTCTCACTCTCTCTCTGTCGCTCCCTCTCTCTCTTGCTCTCTCTCCAGAGGCTGGACCACCTCGATTAGATCAATTGTTGGATGATGAGAAAAATGAAAACAAATTTCTGCCTAATTACCTTACAAACAAACAGTCCCTCCATCAGTTCATTTATAGGCCTGATGTGATGAATCCATTCCACTGCGTCGCAGCATCTGCATGCATCCATTCCAATTACCTCCCATCTGCTTGTGATGAACTCCCGCGTGGGGGCAACCAGCACGGCCCAAGGGTAAATTAACCGTCTTGTCAGGAACGCTTATCGCAACATCTGTACACACGGGGACCGGCATTGTATGTATAGGTATCGGCCGTATACAGGTACATGTGCCTCTGGCAAAAGTAAATTCTTTACACGCTGTTGTATTCGCAGCTCCTAAGGCGCGTTAATCTCCTAGTTAAATAGATTTTTAATGGCTCACAACTGAAGCATCTGTATTCCTAAAGTGTTATCAGCGAGAAAGGGAGTTTGTCAGAGGAGAGGTTATCTGATCGTCTTTGCTTCCGAATGTCACATAATGGCACACACTCTCCTTAACACGATTTACTGAAGAAGCAGCTGATCTGCATATATGAGGGAGCTCATGGCATTAAGTTTCCTACCTCCTATTACTCTTCTCATTAGTGGGAATTTAGAGTAATTGTCTCAGGGCTCGCTTAGTATGCATGACGGTGTGTGCCACAGTTTACCACAAACCATGACTTTTTCTTCAACCCTGTGGCAATTAATTTGCCCCATTCATGGAGAAGAAGAACAAACACAATGGTTATAGACACCGCTTCCCCAGTGGGGCCCAGCAAACAATGCCAGAAAAGAACTGTACATTATCAGGCAGAGATACTGCATAAAATCCCCATTCACGATGTGCAAAGCTTTTTTAGCAGTCTGGCGCAGCTCTTCAGGCACAGAGCACACATGGTGTTTTCACTCAGGAAGTTATTTTTAGGCATCCCCTTTTTAAAATGATGAAAGTTACCAATGAAAGCAACAGGTACAGACTGTGTCAGTGTTACGCGCTGACATTTTCCTTCACTCTTTCCCAAAGAGAATCAAACGAGTTCGGAAGGGAAACGTAAGAAAAAAGGTGAAATACAGTGTTTTAAAGTCACACCCTGACTTACAAGGTTACTTTGAAGGAGTACTCTTGTCAAAAAGATCCATGCATACCAATAGCTGTGTTCCAGTCCATGTGAATGTCTCGTATACGGCACGTGAAATCCTGACACTGATCTGGCTTGACTGGGAACTGGCACGGCCATATCTCACTTCCACAAAGTATGGACGGGTATACTGGTGGCTTCAGAGCATCAAACAATCGGTGCCATTCCAGACAGCACAGGCCCGATTATAATTGATAGTCTTTTTATCTCTGTGGGCTTGTAGGCATTTGTTTTAGCGAAGAGGCCATCGGTTCCAGAAGATGCATGGTGCCTACTGGTTAATGATCTATCTAAATGTCCCCTCACTGGCATCCCTTTAGAGCAGTTGCTCATTGTGTCTGCTCGAACGAAGAAGAGGTGGTCTATTTGTGGCAACACGATCCATGTCTGCCTGCTGGGAGCAAAGAAAGATCCAGCTGGTAACGATTTTAACATACAAAACGACAATTTAGCAGTCCAGCATTTGGTTTATTTCAGCGTCTTATGACTGTATTTTTCAAGTAATTTTTTTGTCCATGTGAAAAACATGTGAGTAAAACAGTGGTTCCCAACTTGGGGTCGAGGACCCTCTTCAAAGGCATCAAAAAGGCCCAGTCTTCTCCCAGGTTTTCCATATCAGATGAGCGCATTTTAAAGAAAAGCACAAGTTACTTTCTCGAATTTATAGCAAACCTGCTGTTTCCTGTGGGTAAGACTGTGTGTTTGGCTTCACTGTTGTGTTTTGGTAATCCATCAAACGGGGTCCTGAACATTTCATCGGATCAATATTCTGGGGAAACAGTTGAGAGCAACTGGTGAAAAATATATAAGAATGCTGTTACATTAACAGACATCAACCCTCATTACGACAGCTGCTGCTTTACTGATTGGACACAAATTCTGGGAAATGATACAACTGAAACCTAAACTACTCAGGTGGTAAATTGCTAGCCAAGTGATATTCCTCTGTACTACAGAGCTTGTTCAGTGCTGCCAACGCCGTACCTGCTGAGTGTCTACTCGGCAGTGTGTCTTTGTCCACTGCCTCTACATTGTGACAGCAATCAGAGTCAGACGGAAGGACATAGGTTATTTTTGCTGTTGCTTCTATGATGATTTCTTGACAAGGTGAGAAGCACAACAATGCATCTTTTTCACACTTCTGAGCCTGTTGTGAACGAAACTGGTCTTTTCAAGAAGGAAGGTTGAGTGATGAGTTCGAAACAGCTGTCAATGTTCAAGTGAAACCTGATTGCTATTCAATAATAGCTGTACGGTGGTATGAAAAAACATATTTATGTGCTACATACAAAACAGAAACAAAGTCTCTCCGTAAGAGGCTTTCAATGTAAACTTACCCGCTGAATGCAATAACAAGCAGGAAATTATATTTTACATTCTTGATTTAGATCAATTTAGGAGTGATAACATGCAAACAAATGCAATAAAATACCTTTCAGCAAAATATTCATCTGTGGTTTGTACCTGTTTTAAAACCCGTTTATTGCATAACTGACAGACATAATATGACATAGTGTGTCTGTCAGAAGCATCAAGGCTTCGTTTCTCTATATTCTCCCAGGATTGTCAGGGGAACGAGTATAGTTACTGAAAACGTGGTCCACGAACGAGCAGCGCTGATTATTTTTGCGATAATTAAAATCTAACTACGAATAGATTATATAATGTAAACCTCAAATGAATATAACCTTGTTGTTTAATCTAATTCATGTCATGTTGTTTCTGCATTAGCACTGGTTATAGTCAATGAAAACAACAGCTGGTTTGACTTGACCTCACAACACACACGTCATCAAATTGACATTCACTAATATTCTGAATGAAAAACTAACAAGATGTGAAGTTTTTTTGATAAAACTTCTTCTATGTAGTTTTTTAATGATGTTCTTTAATATTTGAGAGAGCAAAATTATCGAAGTTTTTTCTTAATTTTTTGTTGTTGAATGTGAGTGTTTATGAGTATTCAACATGTGCTTCACATGGAACCTTGTGCCCATTATTTTCTCTGCTTCATGATTTAATCAAAAACAGGTTTTATTACTGTTCGTCCCATCATCAAAAACCACGTTGTTCATTATCTTTTATTTGCTCTCCCGAGTGTGCATGATTCAGGATAAAAAAAAAATAAAAAGGTGTTTTTATCATCACTGAAAATGCCATTTGATGTTGCTGAGAGAAAGAGAAAAACCTGATGGAGGTTTCAGGGGAAAGCGTGCAGCACGGAGGGGTTGATGAAGTCAGGGACTGGGTGTCTGAGCTAAGTGAGACTTGTCTAATTACTAGTGTAGGCAGTAATTAAAATAACTAAGGTGAAATTAAAGCCTTATTGATTTATTTGTGTACACAGCTTTTGTTTTCCTCTTGTCTCATTAGTCCCTGGCGTGATCTCTCCACTTTTTTATTCCAGGTTGTTGTTTTTTTTAAGACTTTTCTTCTTTCTTTCAGTGTGGCTGCCCTAATTTTTTAAAATTCACAGAAAAAAAACTGCCTCAGTTTCATTCAACTTAGATGAGTATTGATATACAGATTGGCCTCCATTAGGCCTTTTGAATCATATTTCTGGGCAAGGCAATCGTGATTGGGAAAAATCAATGCTCATGCATTTGAAATGTAAAACTTGATGATAAATTATCCTCTCCAGATTTGCCTTGAGAGGTGAAATAAAAGTTAACTTTGAGTCTGGCAATAAACTTTCCCATGGAGAGTCTGACATGCACATTTTAGTGAACATAATTCAGTTTGCCCATTTGTTTTGTTATTAAAAATGTTGTTTTATTACCTAATAAGACGGAATTTTTGTTTGTTTTTTGCAGAATTGTTTTTGTGCCCCTTGATCTTTAAGCCTTTCAAATTCCAAACCTATTCCGACTGTAAACAAAGAGTGTTTCAGCCCACTTGATGTATCAAAGCACTTGCTGTATTGACAAAAACAACTCTGAATTAGGTGTCTGTCTTTTCCGTGAGCTGTGTTGCATCACGTCTGAAATTGTTACATTGAATTATCGTTATTGTCTTTTCCCAAAACGCAGGCAAAAAAACAAATTGAAAAACAGCTTTTTCTATCGAGAATCTCTTTGACTTTGAAGCTGGAATTCAACCGGCGTTCTGTTTCTCTCTCCGCTTCCTTCTCCTGCAGTGCTCGTGTTGCTGATCCTCACCCTGAAACGCCACAGGAAGGGCCAGCGGATGGCGGAGGACGAGGAGGACATGCGGGATAACGTCATCAAGTACAATGACGAAGGCGGCGGGGAGCAGGACACTCAGGCGTATGACATGAGCGCTCTGAGGAACCTTTATGACTTCCCGGAGGCCAAGAGCTGCGACTCTGGCCCGGACATCCGCTCCCTGCCGCAGTGGATACAGGCCAACCGGGTGGGCGGAGCCACGGAGGGGGCGGCCGCGGCGGCCGCGGTGGCCACGGCGGCAGCGGCGGCCACAGACTTCTCCCTTTTCAAAGGCTACATCAGAAAGAAGGTGGAGCAGGCCGACGCCGACCTGTCGGTGCCACCGTATGACTCCTTCCAGACATACGCCTTTGAAGGCACCAGTTCACCGGCGCTGTCACTAAGCTCCATCCACACGCTGTCCACCACCTCGGAGCAGGATTTCTCCTACCTCAGCGACTGGGGGCCGCGCTTCAGGCAACTGGCGGGCTACTACGCTCCAGGAAGTCACGAGGAGGAAGGGTCCTAGCACAGCTTCTCCTATGCAGAGAGACGTTTAAACTCCCTTCTCCACCTCCTCCTCCTCCTCTTCCTCCTTTTTATGTCTCCTCTTCTCACCCACTGGCACTTATCTGAGATCATCCGAGCCAGCGCTGTGTACTCATTAGAGACAGAGTACCACCTCTTCATCTCTTTAGGAAAACTCCCGGTTTCGGACTTTGAACTCTTTTGAGAAAACTATGAGTTTTTCTCTCTTTTTTTTAATGCTTCTCTGTTTGCTTTTTTTGGGGCCTCTCAGACTTGAAAGCTCCTGTGATTTTTAGGAGGGGGAAAAAGGAAAGAATGAGAGTTGTCCAAAACTGCCATGAAAGCGCGTGTGACAGAAGTACGAGATGCTCTCTCAAAAGAGAAGGGAACCTTTTATTTTAGGATGCGAGACTGATTCCAGAGTTCAGATTATCAACATTAGGTAGGGTAAACAACGCCAAGGCTGTCTGACGAAAACATGTATTTATTTAAGGAGTAAATATTTATGTATTTATTTGTTTTTATGTATTTATTTATTTATTTCTACCATGATTGCTATGGTAACTGTGACAGTGAACTCTACTGAGGTGGAAAAAGGGGAGGGGAGGAGGACGTTATAAAAGGAACGACAGACAACAAGCAAAAGAGAAAAGGAGGACAGCAGCACACAACACTGGTGCAGAGGTGACACCTCGGTCATTTAAAATTACATCCTGGAAAATGTTTGTATTTATTTTCTATGACCACTTTTTTAAAGAAAATTAACCACCGTAATTTGTGGAAAAGGCAAAAGGTCAACTGAAGTGAAAGAGCTGCAGAAGAAGAAAAAGCGACCACCAGTTCAGCCTGAGCTGCTGTGACTGACACACTTTTGCTGTATTTTCATGGTTTGTAGTGAAAAAAAGGAGAAAAAAAGGGAGTGAGGGGTTGGAGGTGAAAAACTGAGGACAATTGTGTGTTACCAGTTTCTTTTCTTATCCTCTCCACAGCCATTTATAAGGCAATAAGGCACAAACCGCAACCGTGATTTAAGACTAAACAAACGGACTGTTTCGTGGATTTGGCTGGTGGCCATCTTCGTCCCACAGGAAGCCAATCGTCATTCTGGATCTGTGTGTGAATGTGTATGATATGTTCAATTCATTTTATATTCTTCAGATGTTTCATTTTGCTTTTGATATATCATTTCCTTTTAGGGTGGGAGGGGTGGGGTGTGGGGGGTGTGGGGGGGCAGAGACAACACAGGATGGTTGTGTCTAATTAAAAGAGATGTTTATGTGGTAACATGTGATGAATGGACTGGTCACATCTACCTGATACCCACAACCTGTTCAGTGTTGACCTTAACTTGCAAATGTATTGAGAAGTAAAAAACAAAAAAACGGATAAAAACAAATAAATATTTAATTTTTTTGGTAAAAAAAAAAACCCAACTCTCATCTCACTGTGTGCAATAAACGAAATTACTCGCCGAATTGCTCTGTAAATGAGATCACAGGGATAAAGTAAATAGAGCATTCGTGTTACTAATTATTGTTTGCGACTCGTTTGCCGAAGCTGTCTCCTGAATTATGAATAATTGTGGGGCGAGCTTTTGTTTACACCAGGGGTAGATGCGGAGAATAGGCATAGATGGAAACAAACAGACCATATGACAGGCCACAGCCAAACAAAGGCTCTCCTCTCAGCGTGTCTCCCTCCTGGCTGCCTTCTGCCAAACCACTGTAATTGTCGTAGTCACCAGAGGATGCTGAGGCGTACGGAGCTGCTTTCATCTTTATGATCTACTGCTAAAACGTCCAGTCAGGCAGTGGCTGGGATTGGACTGCTACCGTAACCGAGTTTCAAAGAAATGTCTGTTTCTCCCTTTTTCCTCCCCGTTTTTTTGTCGGTCAGTAGTAGGTTTCATGTATCCGCTGATTGCTGAGAACTGACACTGAACTCTGTTTCGAACATAAATTATCCATCACTGCTCGACAAAAAGAAACTTCAACCAGGTTTTTTTTGTGTGCTACTGAACTGAAAGTGGCAGCGATTTGAAGAAATTCAGAGCATTGCAGCTGCCGTCCTCGGTCACGTCTCTTTTCACAAGCTTGTGAGTGATGCCACAATTAGCAGCACAACTTGACTTAACGGTGTTGGAGTTGTAGTAAGGGTACAACTTTCAATATTCCATTAATTATTCAAATCACCGTTTGAACTCTAGTTAGTTGAGATATTTATGGAACACATGAGAAAATGCATGAAATATTTCAGGTATTTTAATGAAGAAAATCATATTGATTTTGATTTGAGTCACAGTTTGCATCATCGTTTTTAATTTGCAACATACACTATTACACCATATTGACCTGTGATGAAACGGTGTCTCAGCCGTGCATTTTTGCTAAGATGTGGTCGGGGCCATTCATTATTTATCACGGCTCTTAGCCCAGCAGCGTTTGTTAACTGGCAAGCAAATGTCATGGCCTGGATGGCTATACACTAATATAGGTCAGCATGAGCTTCACAGTCGCACAGTCATACATGAAGAGGTTGACTGCAAACATGCTCCTTTAATAAAGGAACTCTGCGTGGCACAGCGCTGCCGCATAGCCACAGGTCGGGTGACTAATGCTGTACGAAGCTCAGGTTAAAGCGCAGGCAGATATGCAGGGGGGAAAGAGCCGCCCTGGTCACTCTGGTGCTCCCGCACTTTTCCCGGCAAATGAACCTCTTGTTCATTTTCGATCACTGTCAGGGAAAATGTCGCTGCTTAATGATGACCCGCACATGTGAACATATGACTGTGTTACCATAAATCAGAACATTTCCCCCTCCAACACCGAGGGCAACAGGAGCCCCGTCGTTAGTTATGCAGATAGACGTCAGGTGATTGACAGTCCTCTTGGGGGAGAGCTGTGTGCACATTAGATATCCTCTTCGTTTCTCCCTGTTCTTGGCCGGGTAATGACAATTGATTAAACATTGGGGGGGAAATATGAACACGAACTGCAGAAAATATCAATCACATATAGCCTAATGGCACAGTTGCATTAGTTATTCACTTTTTCAGACACGCTCAAAACAAAGCGCTCTCCTTCAGCCGGGTATCAACAAATCCATTTAGCTAAAATACACTGCATAAGCAAACCCGACGTACGCTACATAGCAAATGCGGCACTCTGACGAGCTGATTTTGAAAAATGAGATGGCTATTATGGTGAGGTGGTCATTGACTCTTTACAGAAATTGCACTCAGGTGGAGAACTGCAGAGAGTGTGTTATATTCAGGATATGAGAAGCATTTTATTCAAAGCATGGATAATGACCATGACTTCTTTGGTGTTGTGTTTGTGGCAGTACATTACCTGGGCTGGCAAAGATTGTTCAGTTTGTTTTTTGCTTTCCTATACTTCCTTTTTCAGATACACCATGTATTTAAATAGTACTTTTCACAAGTAAGCTGCAAATGGGATGAAACAGCCTTCTATGATAAAACACAAAGGAGAAAAAACTACAGAAGAGCAAGCCCCCCCCCCACACACACACACACTTTTAATGAATAAAAGCATGAAAAAGCATGCAACTATTTTCAAAGTCAGCAGAGCCAGCGTCTTTCCTAACTTTCACTGGGTCACAGAACTTAAAAAATACTAGATTCCTGATTCATAAAGGCTATGCAGGTCACAACAGTATATAAGTATTTATCTGAATTGTCAGTGAATGGTCAAACAAAACTTCCTCAGAGCATAATAATTTAGTTTACCTTAAATTGGGGTCAAAACCTGCACCCTAGAGAGTCAAAACCAGCCAACAGGTTGACCTTGCAAACTTGTGCCCCTTATTTCAGGAGAGTCTGAAGTTCAAGAGACAACAGACAGTCATTCCATCAGCTGACAGGAGAACGCACGTGAACCATCACTCCCTGGGAAGATCACATTGTGTCTGAGCTGCTGGCTCTCGTCGCAGATGACACCAAAAAACACATCTCCAGAATGCAAATCGCCTGTTTTATCGGTCACACCGCCTTTCTGTGTGAAAACACAAATGACGCGGCTTTTTGGTGACTCTTGTGAATTGCTCTTTTGCTCACTCTGTACGCCGTCATGCCGAAACCTGCACAAATCTAACTTGACTGAATGCTTTCTGGTAACACCATAGAGTAAAGCTAACAGGGCAAAGAAAATGTAAACCTTTCTCTAAAAAATTTAGGGGGTTCTTAGAATGTACTCGGACATTTTTTGCATCACAACAAAGATTAAAAATCTAAGTGGCCTTTTCTACGCTACTTTTGTTCTGGGCCAACCCAATTAGGATCCAATATAGCTGCATGTGGGCCCTACATAAAATGAGTTTGACATCTCTGCCCTCCAGCTGTGATCTCAGCATAATGACACACAGAGCCTAAATGTCAGAGGTTAAATTAAGACTTGTCAACACTCATCTGAACATCTATCCATCAGTCATCCTCCTATCATCCTTCCATCCATCCAATATACGCATTTTATCCCATGTTTAGGTGCAGCTGTCCATTGCAGCTGAAACCAGTCACACCCTGCGACAGGTGAGGTGGAACCTCAGTCAACACATTTATGGAAGATATTTTGTGTGTAATCTTTCCACGTGAAAATATTTGTTCAAGGACAATTTCTCGATTGGACTTCTTCAGTTTGATTATCGAAATGAATGCTTAACATTTAAATTTTGGCTCGACATTGTTGGAGTAAATCCAAGCAGGAACCTGGTTACCACTGAGTCTCCACGGAGCAGAGTAGCAGCCAAGCAAAAATAAAACCTTTCCACTTTGAGCTAACGCTGCCACCATCAAATGAAAGCACATCTAAAAAAAAAAAAAAAAGGGGGGGGTGGAGGGTGTCTAAGGCATTAAGTTGATATTGATTCAGGCATTGCCTGAGCACCTCGGGCAGATTGTTGCGAATCACACGACCCAGATGGAAAAAGTCCTGTCACCCCCCTCTTTTAATTCAAAATATTGGATCAGCCAAAAGGCCCGGCTGCAGACTCCGAGGTTATCAAATGGCACACAGTGGCATAAAATGTGTGCACTGCTGCCTGCGGCCAATACTAACCAGGCTTTAAAGGTGTTCCGTTAAATTTTAAGAGTGAAGGGTTGTGTTTCGCCCTCTCTGGCTTATTTAAAGATTGATTAATGCTCCAGCAGAGAATGCACGGTGAGAATGACTTCAGAGGTGTTAACAACCAAACAATGTTAACTGCTACAGAGTGGTTTAGGTACTGCAGGCTTGTGCAGGTCTTTCCTGCGTGCAGGGTTTTTTGCCACCGTCAACATAAAAGGCGAGCTGGTGTCACGTGTCACAGTCCAGAAAACCATTTGGAGCATCAATGTGTCAGCTCTGTTGCAGAGTAGGTCTTGAGTGTTCACTTGTCGCTGGCAGTGTTCAGTGTGAAACACAGAACTGTTGGAAGAAACTTTCCACTCATGTCAGTGTGTGAAGAATCTTCTGCCACAGCCGTTCTGCTAAATATCAACACATTATCAGTTCACAGCGTGATCAAAAGTTGTTCCTTGGAATATTTAATCTGAAGTATCTTTTAAAATTTTGTGTACTTTTCGACTTGAAGTTTTCTTTTTCACTCATGTCTGCCTAATGGGGGAATTCAGACAATAATAGTCCAGGGACAC
>JAUESF010000070.1:20730501-20752990 GCA_032274765.1 Malacoctenus tetranemus | reverse complement strand
CCTTCGCTGAACAAATGTGTGAATTAGTGAATTTCAATTGGAAGAAAGTGTTAAAATACACGACAGTTGTAGGTAACTTTCTGCATCAATCACAGACTAACATAAAATATTCAGAGCAGCTGTTTTTAAAGTTCCAAACGAGCGACTTGTGGAATTGTATTTTGGAGCAAAACAATTGTGAATTCTGGTAAAAATTTTCTGGAAGATAAAAGTCCAACGACGACACTTCCTGAACATCTTGGACACTGAAATCAAGATAAACCTTCTAAAACCTATTCCGGTCTCAAATGAAATAGAAGTGCTAAAAGTCTGAACGTGCTTTTGTTTGAGACACCTGCAGGATCCATGCTGAGAAGGGTTCAGCTGATTAGGGAGCAACACAAAGGACCTCTTACCATCCTACTGATGACACTCAGTTAAACTGCACCACGCTACTCTCACACAGTCCCCATAATTCACTGTTTTCCCAGCTCGACCCTAATGACATCGTTAATGTAGGTGCCTTCACCTCACAAAATCGAGAGCGGCCATTATTATCTACAACGACAACGCGGCTGCTGATGGAAGCCTCGTCGAACATTCGATGTGTTTGCAGGAGGTAGACGCGCCCGCCGGTGAACTGACACCCAGTCGGACGGACAGGCTGGTTTAGGTGTGAAGGATTGTGAAGTGGGTGCAGGGGGGGGGGAGTCGGAGGCGATCACAGGGTTGCGAAGGGGCAAGCTAATCAAAGAATACATCACCACCTACAGCTATAGAGTTTGGGTAAATAAACATAACAATACTACGAATACACAAACTCTCAGAGGGCACAAATGTTATTGTTGCCGCCACTGAAGGAAAAAGCCCAGTGAGGTGTGACTCTGAGAACCTTTGCATGCTGTCCTGTGCAGACGGGCTGAGTGTTGCTGCATGGAACACTTGGGGCATTGCTGCAATGTCACCGCTTTGGCTTTGTTGACAGTGTAAATGAACATGGTTTGTGTCTCCCATATGTTGTGTGTGTGTTCGATGCTGGATCTCAATGAGCAGTGTGGTCACAGCGCACAAGCACCAAAGCTGCTGAGTTTGCATAATCACGAACTTCAATTGAACTGTTGTGGCACTTGCATTTTTCCTTCCTTCTTGAAGAGGTTTGTTTCAACGACGTCTTACTACGATATAGAAATGGAAACGAAGAAATCTAATGAACGTATGGAATATTTGGAAGTTTAGGTCACCGGAGCCTGAGAGCGCTCAGACGCTGCATAAAACTGAACAGACTGAAAGACTTTTGTCCTGGTGTTTGGTGTCTAACTCAACCTCAGGCTGTTAAAAACGACGTTAGCTTATCATGTCTGACCCTGAGCTTCACTCTGCCGGTGTGAAGACAGAAGCAGCGTCCTATCACTAAGCTCCTCCGGTGGTGACAGTGGCGTTAGTGTTCGACTCCTCATCTCCTCCGGTTCACACTGTGCTCGTCTGGAACACTGCAGTCTTGATGCAGGCGCAGCCTGCAGGGAGACGGTGGTGGTGGTGGGGGGGCTTCTGCTTCTTTAGTGCACTCCGTTGATGATGTGATTGTGCAGCAGCTCCTGCTCGTGGTTGTGCAGGGTGGGGTTCAGCTCCTCGTCCCGCAGCCGGGCGTTCTTCCTGATCTCCTCCAGGGAGTAATCCTGCAGCAGGCGGCCGTTCTCAAACACGGTCACCAGAAGGTCCTGGGGAGCCGACAGCGCAGAGGTCAGAGGTCGGGTTCACTCACCATACGATACTTTAAAACCCTTAACGGCTCACATGCCCAACAAAAAACAGGCCCTGACTACAGGTACAAGTACAGACACTTTTGTCTTTGGTAAAACTTTGGCCAAAGTAGGAGTACTTTATAAACTTCCTACTGAAGTATAAGTACATGTGCTGTGATGTAATTGATGACAAAAAGTGATGCACAGTATCTCCCCAAGATAAATCTGTTGAATATAAAATGTCCTTGGCACTGGTAACTAAATTGTGCTCCTCTTAACTTGTTAACTTGTCACACTGCTGACACAATAAAAAGCTAGCCTTGGAGCTGGTGCCTCAGGACGTGCACTGTGACCTAAAGCCTCCAGATGTCAGGATGGTCCAGGATGCGACGCTCCCCACAGTCACCGATGGACATCCACTCGTCTGCCTCACAGCCAGTTCTGAGATGCAGTTTGGCCACGATCTGGACGCCCCACTGACAGCCCCAAATGCTTGGTCAATCATCACCTGGGTGTTTCCAGGAGACTGGGACACACCCAGCAGGGCCATGATGGGTGACGCCACTTAGCAGATGTTGAACAAAGCCATCAATGGCTAGAATGTGTGTGTGTGTGTGTGTGTGTGTGTGGGGGGGGGGGATATTCCACTCTTGTAACTGGAGCAACACACAATGGGGGTGATTCAGGACTGGATTAAAGGATTGGAGGCTCATCTGTGGAGGCGCAGGTATCTTGTGTTTTCGTGACATCGACCGGTTTGGGAAGTCGTTCGAGGCGCTGGGGACATAAGAGAAACACAAGGGCCGTCCCGACAAACCTCCTCAGGCTTGCCGGCTCCCCTCTCTACTGTCTCCAAGAGTCCATCGGAGTTCCTCCTCAGCGATAAGCGGCCCCTCTTAGACCCTTTGGACGGGTCAGTCACCGGCTGCTTGCACACGTCCATCTGGAGGGAGACAAACCAAGGCTTTAGAAACTGCCTGGCGTCTGTTCATCATATGTGTGGTTGTCGACTGTGTAACCGGTTCTGGAAAGTGAAATTTGAATAACATTCGTCTTGAGAAACAAGCAAAAAGCACAAGAGTTTCAGACTCTTGCGACTGCTGGATGGCCTCTACAGCAGCTGCCGGCTCCACTTGCAGGTTTACCTGTCCATTTAGCGAACCCTGTGTTGTTTGTGTCGTCGACAGGGACCCTTTCTAAACACTTATCGCTCCCGGTCTGCTAAATGTCACACTTTCTGGAGGTGGAGGTGTGGTTTCCACTCACCCCCTTGCCATTGCTCTCCACGTAGCTGCACTTGAAGGCACAGCTGAGCGTGTCTCTGTTGAGCTTCTGGAGCAGCGCGCTGCCGCAGCCGAAGAAGACGTTCTCCGCGCTCCAGCCTTCATCGCTCAGCTTGTGGAGAATCTACGGAGCGGACGGTGTTGTGCATCAGTCCAAAAAGTGAAACACGCAGGCGAGTGCGAGACAAAGCGATCGAGCACATTTGTAACACATTTGTTGGCACAACGTTTAAAGAGCCTTCGCCTGTCAACAGCTGGAATCGACTCCGGCACCTCCTGCGACCTGCAACCGGAATAATAATAAGCGGTACAGACACTGAGATGAACTTCACCTGTCACACCTCTCTCATACAGACACACACCTGTGCTGCTTGCAGTGGGGAAACCTGAATAAAAAGGACTTTTTATGAGTGATTTGGCTTGAATTAGGACACTGAGTTGAATTAAGAGAAGCAACAGAACAGCTTTCTTTTTTGTTTTACCTCATCTACTGAGGTGAGGTCGATGCCATCGCCTTGGATGATGCGCAGGTATGAAGGCAGCACCTTGTATCCAACAGAGTTGAGAGAATAACCAAAACACTCCTCCAGTATCTTGATGACCTGCGAGAAACATGGGAAACAACATCTGACACCATCACTCAAATGTAGAGAAACATTTAAACTCTGATTTCAAATGTACGAATGGAGCTGAACATTTCTCCTTTTATATCATCAGGCTAATATCGATGGGATGTGGCAGCAGCATGTGCTGAGAATAGTTTAGGACCAGAAAGTTCAAGGTCGCATGCCAAATAAATGCTGTATGAAGAATCTGTGGCAGTTCAAACATGCGATGTCCAGGTGACACCGATGTTTTCGGCGTCCTTACCTCGATGAGAGTCTCTGCCGGATCTCCAGAGTCTGGCCGGATCACCAGGCAGGAGTCCTGACTGCGCTCCATGACTCGCTCCTTCAGCTTGTCTCCCCAGATGTGCTTACAGGCATTGAAGATGTCATAGCTGTCGCTGACCACCGACACTGGCCCGGAGGAGAACTCGTCCAGGACTCGTTCAAACGCCTCCTTCTCTCTGCTCCGGCCCCAGGAGATGATGGTGCTGGGGAACCGGACGGAATGAGTCAAAATGTGAGCAGAGGTGCCACATCGATAATGTTGCCAGCTCCTCAATATGAAGAGTCACCGTTGGCTGTCTGAAAAAATCACTGAATCGTTGAGCGCTGGGACAGCAAATCTGGAAAGTCATCCGAAAATAATAGTAGTGACAGCAAGCACAAGTGGACCTACTGTCTGCTGAGGCCTCCCACTCTTGTTGAAGGGGGCTGTCAGGCTCTCGGGTGCAGAGTTTAAAGCATAGTCAGCCGTCTTTTGATTGTGGTTATGGCATTTTTAGCCAAAATCACAAAACCTGTGCCCTTCACTGGGACTCTCTTCATGCAGAACGGCAGCAACTCAGAAGAAAGAACCTCTGAGCTGTGGGCGGAGACTGCACCGCTCTGTACCCTCCCCCGTTCACCAAGAACAGCAGCGCTGGGCTGGAGCTTGGAGCTGCCTGCTGTCTGTCACAACCCCTGTGGGGCATTACCAGTAGGTGAACCTGTCGGTAGGTGTCTCCAAAAACTCATTGAAAGGGGTCTTCGGGCTCCTTGTTAGAGAGCAGCAAAGCTGTGCAAAAAGTAACTGACCAGTGAACAGTTTGGACATGTGCATTCAAAAGGAGGAATTGCTGAAATGCTACGGAACAAGTTGCCACCTGCACCTGTGACTGGACCACCGGCCGGCCCACTCATGAGTTGGTCCTGGACCACTACCTGAATAAGCCTGCCTTAGATGGCTCATGAACACCTAAAGGTGCAGTGTGTAATATTCACACCATTTTAGCAAACACAATGGTGGAAAAGCCACATAATGTTCATAAATGTATGTGAAATGTGTTGAAGAAAGTGTCCAATCATTCCCTCAAGTTTAACATTCTTTTCATACAGTTGGAGCTTCTTGTAACAAGTAACTAGGCCTCCAAGTAACACGATTCTTTGCGTGTCTAATCGATAACCTGTGGCCTGTCCAGCTGAGTAAGTGTTTAACCACGACTACACAACGAGTAGTCGCTGGCTGCAGCGACTTGTTTTGCAGGCGTGCAACAATCAGGCTCACGGTGGCAGCGCTGAAGAGACTTTGTGTCCTGCTTTATTGTCTATGTGACTGGCAGGTGGCGGTGCGTTGGACTGTGGGTCAGTGCGAGTGGTCAGTGGAGCCCCCCCCCCAGGTCACTGTCCTCTCACCCCTTCTCTCCACCTTCTACACTGCGGACTGTGACCAAGCCACTGCCACCTGCCACCTCCTACAAGCTGCCTGATGACTCAGAGGCAGTTGGATCCAAAGGGCCAGCGTGAACGTCACAGAGGATCGCAAAAATCTGGGGGTGTTGACTGAAAGGTGTTCCACCAGTCAGTGGTGAATGACTGTGGCCACACCAACAGGCTCTAGCCACTCATCGGGGTGGGGTGGGGTGGGGGGGTTAGTGACGTGTTGGGTGTGGGAATGGACTCTGTAAGGATCTGGTCCAGGCTGAGGTCCAGCCAGAACAGTGACCCCCACCCCCTCTAAGGTGTCCTGGTCAACAGCAGGTGCACCTCCTGCCAAAGCTTTATACCACTGAAGTATTCCTGTAGTATTAGGATGCCATAACTCCTCCCTTTAAATACTCTGTATTGTGCTTTTTTAACTTGTATATCATCAGACTTGTGTGAGTGTGTATGCGTGCGTGCGCATGTGCGTGTGTGTTACCTGTGCTCAGCTGCTGGAATGGAGTAACCGGCCATCGGGCAGCCGTAGTATCTCTGAGCCATGAGAAGTCCTGCTACTGTGTCGGTACTGCAGAAGTTGACCAGGTGAGCGGCTCCACCCAAAGCAGCAGACTGGGGAGAAGGAGAACAGTGTACATCAGTGTGAGGCAAATCAGAATCACAACATCTCCCCCGTCGATGGGATCAGCAACGTTTCTTTCATGAGCTTTTTGAACATCGTATCACAAAAGGGTGAGGGTGAGGGTTCATGGCATATCTGCTGTCACTGCAGAGTGATGGAAGCTTCCACTCTTTTAGCAGCATCACACCCCTTATGTGTAGGTTGGTTTGAACCTGCCAAGTCAGTGCGATCACCTCGAAGCATGCACAGCACACGCTGCAACACGGCCGGCTGCAAAATGCACGGACAAGAGATTCTCCTCACCTCCTGGGAGGAAACTCCTCTGTAGCCAAAGTCGTGTAACTTGAGGTCCAGGCCTTCCAGACTGCCCGACGTTGCTCTGAGGTGCTTGGCCAGCGTCTTCTTGAACTCCCTGGAAATAGTGGCGACTGTGATGGGGTACCACATTTGGACCAGCATGGTCTGCATCGAGAGAGAGCAGGGGAAATGAGTGTGATGAGACAATAAAAAGGAATCAGTCAGTGATATAAAAATACCAGGTCCAGAAGACATAGACAGCAAAAAAACAGTACTACAAATAAAAACGATGTAATATCCTGTAAAAGAACCACAACCAGTACTGAAAACAATAGGCTGATGCTAAAATTCATTTTTCTAAGAATAGAGTCACAGTTTTTGGACCAGATACAATTAAAAATCACTGACAGATAAGCAGTAGAGTAAAGTACAGTGCATTCACACCAGCACTGTGTGGTCTTCTCTAAAGTCCTGTTGAAACAATCCCTGCAATCTCCTGAGGCTCAAACTAACCAACTCTCGTCCCCCCCGAGAAAATGGATCCAACCAGTGAATCCTGATCTACTCTGTGCACCGTGCGAGCATGCACGGACGTCCTGGTGAGGTGAAGCAAGCGAAGCCATGGGTAGAGCGGAGCATTTCTGGATACGCTCGATAGGTGGAACAAAGCCAATCGCAAGCAGAGGAGAAATCAGACAGTATCTGATCATGTCTTTGAGTGTTCAAGTGAGTGTTCACTTTGACCAACCTTCAACTAATGAGCACTAATCTGGATGGTTAACCCTTCAGTAGACCAGTTTTACTGCACCTCAATGTAGTTTGGGAGCCAGTAGAAGTTGGGATCCGTGTTCTCCACGGTGAAGAGTACGTTGCCTCTCGGTATGATCCTGCCCTCAGGAACGGCTTTGATCCGGATCGGAAGATGTCCATCATGTTTCTGTTGCAAGAACACGCGCGTGTGACTTTTAGCTTCAGAGAGAAAACAGCGACTGCCCTGCTGTCTTTGTCAGAGGAGATGATCACGGCACGCTGGCCCCTCCGCTCACCTCAAGCACCTTCCTCCAACCTTCTTCATCAAACACAGCCTGTTTGAAGTGCATTTGATAGAACAGCTTGGCTTCTTCAATCTTCTCCTCAGTCACGACCGGGCCTGCAAACAACAACAAGAAAAGCCAAATTGGAACAGTTATTGTACATCCAGCTAACTGATCTCGACCAATTAGGCTTTGCTGTATCTGAAGTACTAAGTGTCATGTGGACAAAGGACGATGTCCAGGCACGTCTGAGCATTTTTGGCTGAAGAGGGAACTTAGCATCTGAGAAGCATCGACAACTCAGAGTTTTCCTTGTTGCGGCTCCAGACTTTTTAGATCATCAATGCAAACTGTTCAAGTATAAAAATGCTGGTTTTGCTGACTTGCAGTAGATGACTGGATGAAACACACAGTTAGAGATTGAACTATCTAGCTTTGAATATGTTTTCCTCTGCTTGTCAAAATTAGGGCTTTCTTTACATCATAGTTTGAGGGGTCAAAAATAATGAATTATCATTTTTATGCAGCTTGATCAGGTTTAAGTTGGAAGCCGGCTCAGACAGACAAAAAGAAGCTGTGAGTTGTTGGGCAAGAAGTTGAACATTTGTGCACTTTTTCTTTTGCAGTTCCTTCTTTAATGCAGGAGGGATGCTTTCTGAATGTAAGCATTCTCTGTGCAAAGTAAGGAAACTACTTCAACTTCAGTTATGGAAAAATATCCTTTGTTGCTTTCTTTTTCTTTTTCTTGTATTTGTACAACACAGCAGCATATAAACCAACTGAAATAAAATGCATAGTTCAGGTTATGTTATTTTTTTTCAGTGTTGAACACTGAAAATTGGCATTTGTGCATTGGCAAATGTGGTGTTTTTATTATAGGTCAAAAAACAAAACAATATGATATCTACATGTATTACGTTTTTATGCTCACACCAGGCTGCTAATATTGTTGGGCCAATGTTGTTGGGCATCCCCACTGTTTAGTTTTAGTATTTGAATAAAGTGTACAGTTAGGGTTTGTTTCTGTTTCACAGCTTCTGCAACTACCGCCCAAACCAAAAAGGTTCTCCTCCTGTACTTTCAGTTAGTAGCAGTACATGTCTCCCATATATTTATTGACGAACTGGTTGTGTGAGAAAGACTTTGAGAGCATGAGACACAAATACCTGTGAGGTATTTCTTCAGGAGGTACTGCAGACCGAAGAACACCACTTCGTTGAACTGGGAGCCCTTCTTGCGCCTGCACTCAAAGTAGGAGTAGATCTTGCTGACATTCGGGGGGTACTGCTTGTAGTGGGTGATCTGGAAGGCAAAACACAGACAGGTGTCATCTTGTGCAGCCCTGAGAATAACAGTTCATTTACCAACAGAGCCTGAAAGCTGCATGTAACTTTTGAGGTGCAGTTTGCAGATCCCTGCTCATGCTGCACGAGCAGAGGAACCCTTCGCTGAGCGCTTTGTATTGTGATTTAGTCCAAGAACGCTGTATGAGCAGCATTTGCAATCGAATGCAACCTGTTCTCTGAGTAGCTTTATAGTTATTTGTTATTTATTCAACTTCGACTTAAGATGAAACCCTATTGCAACAAGTGGTGACACTTTTCCCACAAGGTATGAGCACTCTCAGCCGCACCTCAGTGACATTCATACATATACGTAACGAGAAACGTTGCATGTGTTTTAGTGCCAGTGTGTACGGGGTGCCGCCTTGTGCTCAGGCGAGCGTTGGACTGATGCGATCCGTTTGCCAAGCTAATCTGATTGCTCGCCGTGGAAGCGGTGTGGCGCTCAGGTGGAGAGGGTTAGGCTGGAAACCACCGGCCCGTGCGCTCAACGTGACTTCTGCGAACATGCAATAATGCCGAGCGCTCAAAAGCACAGGCCTCCCTTTGTGCTTCTGCAGCACTAACTGCATAATCAACAGCAACAACCAGCCGGTCACTGGAAGGACCTGCCGAAGACACACACACACTGTATATGTCCCTCAGCTGCAGTGGGAGGATGGGGAGGCTTCAAACAGTGGGCAGAAGACCCCACAGACTCCCGACTCACAACTACTAAAGTGTGTCGCCAAAATCTCCTCAGGATTCTGACGCTGTGTCCGACGCCGCCAGCTGTTTCCAGACAAACCTACGCAGAGTTTGCCTGCACCACCCGACTCTCTTCACCAGTGTATATTTAGCATGTGACCGCAACACCTTTACCATTTAGTTGTAGGGCATAACTACAAGAGGGGTCAAGCGCAGACACCTGATGATGCGGTCTACTTTACTTCATGCCTGTCAATACTCGCTTTATTTACTTGTGTCTTTATTGCTGGACCTCTGCTGTCGCTTACACTACTGCTTGGTAGAAGAGTCTAAGCTCGCCTTAGATGTATGAGGTAACTGGGGAGGACACTCTGTTCACCCAAAACATGCCGGTAAATAATTAGGAGATTTAGGGCTGCACTTTGAACCTCGTGCTGGACTTTGATCTCCAACTACCAAAAGATAAACGAGGAAATGAATAATGCTGGTTTAAACCCGAAGCTCAACAAGACATGATGCACTCCACAGCCAGTTCCACTTCCACATATGTAATTCAGAGACTATGACAATATGAGTTATTGCCAGCTGAGGTGTTGTTGAGTGGGAAGAGGTTTAAGACAGTGAGCATCCTCGAACAACTTACGTGGGACTTCATTTTCGGGCAGCAACCCTGAAGGTTTTTCCCCCCCAATCGTGTGTATTCAGTACAAATACCAGGATGTTCAGTGTACACTGCAGCAGATCTGCCCGACATCAAGCGAGTCAAACACTTGGTACTCTCAGTGTTTTCTGGGGGTTCAGTGAAGGTGCGACTGCGAACGCAATGATTGGAACTGTAGAAGAATTGGCCAGTGCGATTAGGACTCAAGCAGAGAAACACAGTGGAGGTAATCCAGCACATTGTACAGAATGAAGGGTCACACGCAGCAGAACGAGTCAGTGCCGAGTACATACCGGAAAGTTTATCAGAAAGCGCTCAAGCTCCGAGGACTCCGCGGGTTTAATGCGGGATGTAGTGGTTAATTATTACACAAGTTTCGCAACTGAGGATTTCAGGAGAAAACAAAACAGTCAGTCACATGTGCGCTGGTGCTGAAATGAAAGAGCATTAATCGTGCCGGCGCTATACCACCGAGGAAATCCAATTATGCAAGAGTGGATAATAACATCTGCGACTGGAACCGCAGACTGTATACACGAGTCACATGCACAGAGAAGGTGGGAAGGTTGATGTTACATTGGCAGCTTTATCTGCAGGCAAGGTTTGCACTTTTACTTTCGCTCCAGCCTCACGCTGAAGAAACTGAAATTCAGAATAAAAAGGTGTGACAAAGTCAGGAGACACTTCAGTCATCTTTGAAAATGAACAAGCTCTGAGGAGATGATGGGTTTACGAGACTCCTCGAAAGAAATATTGTGAAGGGGAAAAAAAGGAGAACACCAGACGTAACTTTCAGCTCATTTTCAGCATTTGCTTTAGTTTTCCTTCAATTTCTTTTCCCCCACATTTACCAACCAGAAAGCCCTCCCCCACAAATGCACCTGTACTGTTTCAGAGCCAATCAGAAACATGTTGCGAGCAGGACTATGCTCTCTCTCATGTACCACTTACACTTCAGAAACTAGATTTTTTTTAAAGCAAAACAATCCATCAGCAATCATATTTGGAAGTGACTCATATCTACATAAAACAATAGGAGGAAACACTTTGGGATGGGTGTGAGCCAGGCCCACCACAAGTGCTCTACAGCATTCTCAGCTTTGTGAATGTGGGATCTCAGAAGGCTGTGCTCTTGTGTTTAGGGGGGGGGGTCACTGGAGCCAATAAAAGAGCCCGCTGGCCATCAGGCAGCCCTTTACCCTTTCGCTGTATCCTGAACCTGAGTGACATCTGACATTTACTGTCCTGGGCCGAGCACATGTCGCTGCACATAACACACAGCCTGACTGGGCGGGGCACTTACTCACGGCGGGGCTTCAGTTACACTTTGAGTAAAGTGAAACCGAAAGCGACACAGTTCACCCAGCGGCCGCGCCGCCTCACGCTCACAACTGTGAGGCATGAGGAAAGAATGCACTGAATCACTCCATGAGTTTCATTTCTACTCATCAAAGTGGTCATCCACAAGCGCCTGCTTGGCTCTGCTCGGTTGTTTTTACAGGCTTTTCCTGTAAATAGGAGCACCTGCGACCACGTAACTTTAAAGGTTCCTGCCCAGCCAGTGTTCCCAGCTACCCAAGTCCAGTCCAAAACGTGACATCAGGAAGCTGACTGACCGCAAAGAGTTCAACAGATTCAGAAGCAACTCCTTTTGAGAATGAAATCTCGCCACACAGACATGTACTCGACTTTTATGGATAGAAACAGCGACCACCTCATGCAGGCAAAAACTGTACCATGAAAAAGCAGCTGAACTGTCACGCAGTGTGAACCAGGGGAGCTCCAAAAGCAGTGAACACACAATGCTGGCCGCTCCTCGGGCCAACACATTCTTACAGGAGTGCAATGTAAAAGACTGGGCGGGTGGTTCTTATAAGAAGTGTACATCGAGTCACATAGGAAGCATGTGAAAGAGAGGCAGGTCCACTGTGCCACCTCGGGATTCAAAAATCCTGTCTTGTCAAACGTGTTTCAGAAAACCGCCTGAGGTTTGTTAAAATGTGGAGTTTCCTTTACGTTGGCTTCACCCGTCTCAACCTCAGGTCATGTTCAAACTGCGCAATGTAAGGAAGGTGGTTTGGTGACTTTGAAAGCCACGTGGCTGTTGGTTTCACAAGCTGCTGGAAATGTTACACACAACTATCTGCCGGGTTTAAAGAGGAAACAATGAATAGTGTGTCTGCACTAAACCAACAGATAAGCCCCAGCATGCCCGCTTTCCAAATGAGGGCAATCAACACGCGCTGCGGCGACAATGGACAGTCCGTAACGTTCACATATTGCCTAATCTTCTAATATTTACTAATAACATGACCTGGCTACTCTGATAGTAGAGGACATACAGGGTCACGGGAAAGCGAGTCAACACCTTCTGGTGCCACAGTTTTTTCATGAAGTGCGATCAGAATGTCCCCTGAAAGTGTCATGGTCAAGGGCCAGGCGGACGCACGATGCCAAGCTACACAGCACACCAAAACAGGTCAGACGACAACTGTCTTATCATGCTTTTCTTTAAACAATAATGAATCAACGACCCCCCCCTCCCAACAAGTAGACCTGGGTGACCCCTGTGACCTGTAGGCAGCAACTCACTGATGATCATGTTGAAGTATCTCAACGATGACAAGTGGTCCATGGTGCTGAGGCAGTAAGCCTCCTGACATCATGATGCTGCCTCCACCATGCTCCATCGTGACACTGACAGGGTTCATGTTGACCAGTTCATGGATGGATGGATAGATAATAATAAAGATAATAATAATAATGACGATAATAATAATAATAATAATAATAATAATAATAATAATAATAATAATAATCTTAACATGCCGTCTCCTGCCACTGCACAACACTGGCCAGACCTTTTTGTAATTACATCAAGCCAATCAGAAGAGTAGAGTAGGGGCCGTGACGTCGCCATAGAGGGATTCGCCCGGACATGACCGCCTCGGGCAGCGAACTGGGACCAAACACCACATTACAAACAGAAAAAGTGATCAGCTCTAAGAGGAGTCTGACACTCTAGTATTGACTGTCTCTTTCTATTTATTTACTTTTTTCTTATAATCACGATCTCTCCTTATTCTTGTAAAAATAGTAAGAGGCGTTTACACGCGCCAGTCTGTGAGGTGTAATATTAAGTGTGATTTCTTGGTAAAAAAAAAAACAGAAAACAAAACATCAACCTTTTGCCACCTCAGGAATCCAGGCATATAATCGAATATCGTTTCATGGATTACCGTGTGATTTCATGTAAAACGATGAAGCGTCCGTGCTTGAGCTCGACCTTGTGTAACCCCAGTCTCTCGTGTCAGTAAACTGCGAGGCTGCTGCTCACACACAGCACAGAGGAGACACACACGCCTTCTTTTCGGTCGCAACGCAGTCATAAACAAATGGTACAACGAGGCTTGTTTTTAGTGGACCTCTACTACCACGTAGTAGAAAACTAAAAGAAACCAGCGCTTACAGCAATTCACACACACACAAAGAATTGTAAAGAGACAGAAATGGAAACCGAAAGGGAAAAAAAGCGAAAACGGGGACCTGGCTCCACTCACCTTGTAGGAATCCGTCGCTAGCAAGAAATTAAAATCTTGCGCTGCCATTGTTGTGGTTGGATGAATTAAATGTCACTGTCTCTGGCTCGCCTCTCCTGCTTGGACCAAGTTAAGAGCCGGGGGGGCCGGTGATGCTAGGCTGGGCCGGGGGCGTCTGCGGGGAAGGCGGCGGTGGAAGCGGTGGCTTTGCGTCGGCTTTGTGGGGACTCGGACCTCCGAATGTGTCTTCAGACGTTTGGTCCTGTGGTTAGAACCGCGCTGCAGCCGCCGCGATTGGAGGCATTTTGTAGGGCTGAGGGGGTTGTAAAGGGGCGGGTTTCACTACGCATGGCTACGCGCACGTCCCCCTGGCCTTTCTGGACCTACTACGTCATGCTGCGTTCAGGTACAACCCGGATATTTTTTCGAAGACAAAACCCAACAATGTATTTACTTATGGCAAATGTTTAAGTGAAAAAAACACTTATAAATAAATATAAAATAAAATGGTTCTTCCATTTGTGTATCCTGGTTTTAGGTTAGTAACCCAGGCTTATTTTTTCGGGAGTTTTGGTTTGTCCCTCGTCTATCTGCAGACGAATTCAAAGAGTTCTGGACATAGGGTCGAAGCAGGAAAGGTGGACAAGCTGTAGTTCTAAAAATGGGATGAATGACACCACACTACTTTTTGAAAGTAAAAGAAAACATACATAATCTCTGGACTTATGTTGTAGTTTCTTGCTCTTCTCGTGGTTCCTGAAGATATATAATGTATATACGTGATGCTTACGTAATCCCCTTTTATTCATCATGGTTGAAATCAGACTGAAATCTATAACAAGGGAAGTAATTAAGGATAGTCAAATGCTCCCAGCATTGTTTCTTCTCGTACATCAATTGCCCAAGGGCAAAATACACCCAGGCTGAAGCAAAAGAATAGAGGGTTGATGCATTGAGTCACTTGGGAGGAAAGTCCACCATCCTTTCTTTCTTCCATCCCACCCCAGAGTTTGTGACATGTGATGCTTTCATACAAGACAGAACTGAACCTCTGCTGCCACACCTTTATTGCATCCTGCAGCTTCTGACTGTGACTGTGACTGTTCTCTTCACACGTGGGGGAACCCAGTTCAACAGTCTGCCACGCTCTAAGAAATACAAATACAACAATATTGCTAAGCCAGTTTTGTTGAGTGAAATGCTAAGATGACAAAGGATTAACCCCACAACTTCCAGCTCCTTTTGTACAGCACACACCTCCTGTTTCTTTGGATTCAGTGCATTTTCTGCATGGGTTCTCTCAGGCTGACAGGTGGTGCTATTGCAACACATGACAAAAAAAGAAATAGCTGGAGCACCATATGGCAAAACTAGAAAAGAACATGACAGAGCTTTGTGCAATCGGGGAAAAAAGTGGGGGGAAAGTTCTGCATCTGCACTGAAAACAGAGCATCAAATGTGCAGATACAAACTCACCAGTGAGGGAATCCAGTTGGACATTCAAAGACAGGCTCCCATCCTGTCCCCTACACTTGTCAGAAGCCTGCTTCGCCAGCTTGTGAGGCAGAACTTAAAGATTGTTTGGGCAGGATGCAGTTAAAGGCGCAATGTGGCTTTCCAGAAGATGAAAGATCTCATCACCAGAGAATCAGGCCCGATAATATGCTACTTTGACTCACCATGACTAGTCTTGATGCAAAGACAACCAGTAATCACTGTAGTGAGAGATCAAGTACAACTTAAAATATGTCCAGCATGGTTTGTGGTAGGTCTCGTGTGTCTGTCACTAAATATGTGTAGCATGGGAAGAGTACTCATGCACTTCTAACTTTCCTTACATCTGAGGAGTCATTGAATATCACCCTGGAGGGTATGACACCGTTTTAACAGTTCCACCTATCTACATACATCTATACACAGGCTGCCAGCCTCAGAGGTACAAAGAGCCCAGTGGAATCCTTCTATCATTTTGGAAGGGGATTTTTTTTTTTACAGCTACAGCAAACCTGACTACTGCTTTAATTTTGATCAGTTGAGCAAAGGACACACAGAAAGACGTCTCCTGAGTCCAGATTCAGTAACAACTATCTGCTGCCAAATCTTGGTGATGAAAATGTGATTATTTTATTGAATATTTCTTCAGCTTATTGCTATGAGCTAATGCTAACTGAAGGAACTGAACTAGAGTGAAGTGCATGTCACTCTTCATTTTCAAGCCACTTGTTTGAATTCTGCAGGGGAACATACATTTTTTGAATTGACCTGCATTAGTTAAAAGAGGCTTAACAGTGGGTGGTATAGCATAGGTATAATTATGCTATCGCTCCCTCTTACACCTCAGTGTCTTTGTCACCCCGTCTTGCTCAAGAGCTCTTGTAGAAGCATGTTTGTTGTCTATCTCAGTTGTCTTGTTTCCCCCTTGTCCTTAGTTCATTAATCAGTTTCTTACAATGTCCATTTATTGACAATACAAGAAGTAGCAACCAGCGCGAAGTGAAGGCCTCATGGCCTTCGTCCACCGAATCAGCCGAAGTCATGCTCATTTTCAGTGACGTCGTCACTGTGGCTCATAAATGCGCGAGCTCCTGGCTGGTGTTAAGAAAAGGACAGAGTGCTACGAGGATGAGATGAGCTTCTCTCACTGAGCCCCCTTGGCAGCCGCAGCCAATTTCCAGGTACAGGGGAAGAGTGTAGCTATGGTAACAGTTATCGCCGCCTGTGGTAAAGGGATTAAAGTCAGTCTGTGCTTCGCTCAGTGTGTGGATGTTCACACATAGGGAGATCAAGCTAAGTAGGGATCCATGCAAGGAAGAATTGTGACCAAAAAAAACTATCCTGGAATCAGACAAACAGTCATGAGATTTCATCACAGTGAGACAATCAAAGACGTCTCTGAGACATCTCTGCAAAAAAAAGTAAATCAGGGTATTCCTAAATAACGTGTTATTGATTTTCATGCATCTTTTTATTTACACAAGAGAAACACTTTCGTGTCACCTTTCACTGAATACAAAAATCGGCCTAAAATGCTGTGCGTTGTTCTTTCATGCCTGTTTTTTCTCTTGTCAATTCCACATTCAAGTTGAAACCTCACTCTGCTTCTCATCTCATGTTCCTTGACTTCCCTTTCCTGTCTTTGAGTGCGCGCTCCACCCTCGTGTGTTTCCCCTGTGCGTGATCGTCTGTTCGTCTGCACCTGCTGGAGGGAGGACAGAGGCGCTTCTGTTTCAGTCTGTCATCCTCAGTTCATCTCGGTGCTTCTCTACCTGTCATTTGTGCCCTCTGTCCAGTTTCCCCATTCCTTATCTCTTGTTGGTTCCCAGTTGCTGACCTTGAGCATCAGGTATCTGCCTTGTTACTTTTGGAGTTTTGTTTGCAGTTTGAGTCATTGATGATGCTTCATTTTTTGGTGTTATTGACTATGGACTCCCAGACCTGCTTGCCAAGTATCGTGCATCGAGGTTCACTCATCTGTGCCAGCCTGTGTTTGTGTGCTGTAGCTTTGACATCAGTTCCATTTTCCATTCAACATTGTAAGCTTTCAGCAAATATTTTTTGATGAGCAGAAATGATATTTATTTTCCTTCCTACTTTTTAATCAGCCACACAGCTTCAGGTGCAGGCACTGGTGATTTCTCTCTTTGACTCTTCCTTCTTCTAGCAGGCCTCCCTGCATGCACACTCAGACCTCTGCGGATGATCCAGAATGCTGCAGCACACCTGGTCTTTAACCAACCCAAGAGGGCCCACGTCACCCCGCTGCTAACCTCTCTTCACTGGCTTCCAGTGGCAGCTCACATCACATTCAAAACTCTTCTTCTGACTGACAAAACTGTGACTAAAACACCTCCAGCCTACCTGGATTCCCTCCTCCAGGTCTGCACTCCCTTTCCCTCCCATTACACTCTGCCTGTGAAAGACACCTGGTGCTCCCAGCCCAGCATCACTGTAAATCTCCAGTGATACGTATTCTCTTTTGTAGCCCCCAAATGGTGGACTGAGCTACCTAACTCCACAAGCTCTGCAGAGTCCCTCGCTACTTTTAAAAGACATCTGAAGACTCATCTATTCAGTGAACATTTTGGCACCTACTGTGACTCGGTATGCATGTTGAATCGTGTACCGGTCATCAGCGGGAGACATTAACTGAGTAGTGGGAACAACATCTCATTTGAAATAAATGTTAATTTCACAACAATCTCTAAACTATTTCAAAATCTCGATCTATTTTTAATCGAGGAAATATACTGAAAATAGGTCAGAACTTGCAGGTATCCACCAACACTCAAGCAGGCGACAGTGTTAAAAGCATTCACTCTTCCAATCACTTTAGCGGTTGACAAAACGTGCAATTGCATTTCTAATGTCGGGGAGAAAATGAAAATTTTTCATTGTGTGAAAACTAAATATAACCTATGGCAACAAGGCCAAGCCTGTCTCGGGTCTGCCTTTTGGACCACCCACAGATTGTTTGTTAAGCTTGCTTTCAACTGCTTTGTGATCAGCTCAAGGGCAGTAAGGAGCTTTCAGTGCCATTTAGGAGGCCAGAGAGAAGATCCTCCGTGTACATTCAGCGCACTCTGGTTTGTGTTCAAAGCCCCCATTCACCTTTTGCAGTTTAAATGTTTTGTACTTGCGCGAGAAATCGCCCCATGACAAATTAAACATCGCAGGACGGTCAAATTTATGGTGCTGGAAGAGTCAATCTGTATTCCTTGCTTGCGGAACCCTTGAACCATTATTGACATTCAGAAATCCTGAAATTTGACATGGACTGATGTTGTTCAGCCCGGTGAGACAAGGTTGGCGAGTAGTTGAAGTGAGGAGGGGGAGGTGTTTTTGTTGGCGATCGGCATGTATAACCATATGACAGCAATACAGGTGAGGCTCCCAGCTGCCTCACAAGCCTCCTCACTCCACACACCTCAGCCAGAGCCCGGTCAGGCCAACACCACCGTCCCAGGACATGGCTCAAGACCGTGGGGGGACCGAGCTTTCGAGGCCGCGGCTCCCTGTGTGTGGAACGCTCTCCCGGACCATCTCAGTCCACAGACAGTGGATGCTTTTAAAAAAGACTCAAAACGCACCGCTTTCAAAAAGCATGCTCCTGGTAGTGATTGTAACATTGTTAATGTCTTTGTATTTCAATGCTTTGACTGTTTTCTATTGATTGATTGGTTGATTGGTTGATTGATTTTTATTGCTGTATTTTTATTTCCGTAGCACTTTGAGATTTGCTTTTAAATGTAAAGTGTGTTAAAAATAGAATTCATTATTATTGTTATTATTATTATTATTAGCATTATTATTATTATCATTGCTTGTTCTCTTCAGACCTGGTGATTTCTACTGGTTCTGTAACAGAATTAACCGTTCATCAGAAATGTAATAAGACAAGATTTCCACTAAGTGGTGATATTCTACATGAAATTCCTCAAATCCACTGATCCATCAAAGAATGTAAAAGAAAGGAAATGATTGTGCAAGTCTAGTGCATTGGCATGCTGGTTTACAGACTGAGGGAAGCACTCCTGGTCCAGCATGGCTCGTTATCAGGCTCTCTGCTGAGCTTCATGATGACACGTTCATGAGATTCAGGCGGGTTTAGGCCGGAGACCAATGGAAACATGCAAGGCTCCGGGAGCCACCCAAAACCATTGAAAACTGACATTTTAATGGACGCTCCAGTGAGTCCTAAAAGAAATCTAATCAGAGACACATTGCTACAGCCACAACTTTTTTAGATAGATAGATAAATAGATATTTAGCTCGAACATTCATGTGGCAAAAAACCCCAAATAAACCAGCTCTCTGTTGTCGCCTGGTTACACAGAATAAATAGTTGGAGCTAATATAAGACAACTAAGCCACATGTCATGCCAAGTTAAAGGGAGTGAAGGGGTGGCACCACCACTGGGGGAGTCTGCTGCCGCCTGCTGGAGGGGGCAGTCATTCCATCCCTGGAGCTGTCTCCTGAACCAAACATGCAGAAGACAATGAATAAAATAAACCAAATAAATTCACTCATTCCTCAGAGTTTGATCAAACACTCTCTTGAGAACCTTTATTTATTTATTTTTTTTTGAAAGAATTAAAGCTGTGTTGTTTAAGTTATGTATTCATGAAGATAAAGATCAGGTCACTGAAAAGTAAATAGCTACAATTGCTGTACCCCAACAAGAATGTAAAGTCCTGCTTTATGTTGAGGTCGTGTTCAAATACTCTGATATATGATATAATATGATGTTTGACTTGTGATACAGTTTGACTAATTGGAAGGTTTTGTTGGCTCCGTTTGCTGAAGCAATGTTCAGAAGGTCTTTGGAACCTTCCTAATATTTACTTTCTTAACTTGATCCTATTTTCTATTTGCAGTTCTTAGATCTATTGGTTGCTCTAAGCTTAACATGTGCTCCGCTTGTGTTTTGCTGTGTCTTAGGAGCTCTGTTGACATCTCCTCAGTAAGTGCGACTCCCTTTGAGTCAGAACAAGCAAGTTCCTTATGAACAGACATTTATTCAGCTGCTGTGAGATCAGAGAATGAATAAGATTAATACAAAGCATTGACATGAAGCATTCATCGAGAATAATAGGACACTACAGCACAACATACAACACATCACGGTCCATCTGCCTAACTTGCTTCCTCACACATGTTCTGTATCACGTTGCAATTAGCTTAAACATTGTTCCATTGCTCCAATTGAGCATTGGTCTCTGGTCCGTGCAAGGTTTCTCCTTCAATGTGGACAGTAAAGCAGGAACCGCTTTGTGAGGATAACCTCAACACACACACATTTGTTGCTGACTCTTAGGAGTTACAGTGACTCCTTTATTTAGTTTTGAGGGTGAGACAAAGACACAACCAACCAAACAAATTTGCATCTGTATTGATCATCAAACTGATACATCAGTGAGCTAAAATGACTCTCCCTGCTACCTGCAACGGGCCAAATGGCCAATGTAGTGTCCAAAATATGACCTGAGTGTGCTGCTGCCTGGACGCACCTGCACTGAACCACCTGTGGATGTTTTCAGACTCACTTAGTGAGCGTTAGCTGATGCACAGTGATTCATCAGACGTGGTTTCTTACTCGTATGTGACCTTACAATCTTAAGCGCCAATATGGCATCAGCCTGTCTTTTCCAATGCGTCTAGAGCTATGAAAACACAGGTTCAGGTTGCAATATGGATTTAAAACTCCTTACGATTTCAGGGCTCTGTTGGTTGATAATGTTCATTTCTAAGTGGGATATGTTCAAAAACGAAAGCAGCGAATAAACCACTTTGTGTTGTTGCTTCATATTGCTGTTTACTACGGCAGGGCTCTTATTGTGAAAGCCGCGGCTCTCCGATTCCGGGGAGGAGCGGTGGAAAGATGTCCCCGTGCGTCTCATCTGGATCATCAGGTGGTCGCTCATCCATTGCGCGCACAGTGTGATCAAAGCGCTCCCAGAGCATCCTGGGATCGGGTTTCAGCTGCGAGCCCTGCCTGCCTGACTGCCCACCTCCACCCCGCCCCACCCACCCCCCTTCCCTCCCTCCCTCCCTCCCTCCCGGCGGCAGAGCATCAATCTCCTGTCTCCTGTTTGCGACCCCTCCCCCGGCAGACGCGCTACCACCACAGATCGCTCCTCCGACTCCAGCATTCTGGTTTTCTCTTCCCTATACTGATGCTCCCCCCCTTCTTCTCCTTCTGGAGAAGCCCGAGTGTGAGGCGCACATCACTCAGACCCCACTCCAGCGCCCCCACTCCCCCGCCCCCCTCCGGACTCCTCCCCCCGTGGCTGTGACACTGTAACTGATTTTTTTCCCTCATCTTTTCCTCCACTTGACAGTTTTACCTTTCCGAGCAGGTCCAGTCTCCGCCCGAGAGGCAGCATGTTGGACCCGTCTTCCAGCGAGGAGGAAGGGGATGAGATACTGGACGTGGAGCGCAAAGAGGCGGCGGCCCCAAAGAGCGCCGGCGGAGCGCGTCTGTCACCGGGCCGAGCGGCCGACGGCCATGGCCACTGTGGCGGCGGCGGCAGCGGCGGCGGCGGTGCTGGCGGCGGCGGGGGGCTGCAGCCCCGGGGCCGCGGGAGCTGCGGCGCCGGCGGCGGCGGCGGCGGTGGCGCCGGCGGCGGACGCCCCTCCAGCCCCAGCCCGTCGGTGGGCAGCGACAAGGAAAAGGAGGACCTGGAGAAGATGCAGAGGGAAGAGGAGGAGAGGAAGAAGAGACTCCAGCTGTACGTGTTCGTGATGCGCTGCATCGCCTATCCGTTCAACGCCAAGCAGCCCACCGACATGGCCAGGAGGCAGCAGAAGGTAAGATCCGAGTGATCAAGCAGGAAATAAACAAGCCACAAACCAACAACTCGCGGCGCGGAGCGGAGCGTGAACGCACGCTGCACCTGTAGCTCGCAGCGCTCCTGCACATGACACCAACTGTTGCTTCCACGGCGGCAGTGAGCAGCAGCAGCAGCGCCGTGCGTTTTGCTAGAGAGCAGAAACGAGGCGGAACTCCATTGATGCAGCCTTCCAATAAAGACCGGCCACACACCGCGTCTACTACACTCGCCCCAAAGACACCTGGTGCACAGTGCTGAATGAAGCCGCGCACCACCTCGTCACATTGTAGGGGGGCTGCCAAAGGCAAGGCGAGGAGACGTGAGTGAAGGGGCTCAAAGAGTGAGCGACAGGCAGCGGCAGGCTGACAGAGCACACACAGCCTGTGCATGTATAGTGGGTCCTGCTGCAAAGCGCCTGAGGGCACCAGCAGCCTCAGTGGTGCCTCCCAACGCTCACATTACAGCCTCTATTGCCCCAGTCACCCTGACACCTGGAAATCTACCCTCATGATGTCAGAGCTGCAGCCTATTGGACACTAAAGGGACACTGTCCTACTTGAATGGAGAGGAGTTAGCTGCAGGGGGAGTTTGATGCACACGCACACACACACACACACACACACACACACACACACACACACACACACACACACACACACACACACACA
>JAUESF010000070.1:20683128-20693285 GCA_032274765.1 Malacoctenus tetranemus | reverse complement strand
GTGTGTGTGTGTGTGTGTGTGTGTGTGTGTGTGTGTGTGTGTGTGTGTGTGTGTGTGTGTGTGCGCGCACGTGTGCGCGTGTGTGCGTGTGCGTGCGCGTGCGCGTGCGTGCGTGCGTGCGCGTGCGTGCCTGACTGAAGATAATGGGCAGGTCTTGACGCTGGTTGCTGCAGGCCAGTCATCTCTCTAATGAACTGCATGCACCGGCCTGCAGGGGCCGTGTGGAGCTGTCCGTGGTCCTGTAAAGGATCCACTCTGCGCTTGACAATGTGGACTCAATCTGCGGGGTGCTAATTGTCCCTGGGGAATGCTTCCCCTTTGCGGCTCGTCAGTTGGGAGTCAAGGAGAAGGCAGAGCGCGCTTCACTTATTCTGCCAAGCACACATGCCCGCAAATATGTTGTTATCTTGCTCACTTGTTAGCGTCATCAAATTGGCCCCTTTTCATTGTCTGTCGTGTGAAAATAGCAATTGAAGTGCATTGCAATGGACGTAGCGACAGCCGTCGTTAACTGCAGCAATGAACCACAGACAAACAGCCTCTTACTGACTGTATTCTTTTCCTTGGGTGCTTCAGATTGAGTATTTGTACCCATCGAAGTTAAAAAAAAACTGTGCAATTACTCTCCTGATGCAGTCACAAGTGCTGTGACACTGACTGTTTAAATAGCCCCTGATATTGAATTGAATACAATTGCTTTAATTGGTTCAATAAATGTTGATATAATCCAATTAATTGTAAATATTTAATGTACTTATATTAACTGATTTTTGAAGAGCAATTGCAGCTGCTTGGAGCCAATCAGTTCAAGTTGGCAAAGGACGACGCAAAGGACCATTTCCCATCAATCCGTTCAACCTTCAAGCTACTGACACTTCCTCTAACTCAGCATTTATTTGTCTTTAATTCATACAGGTTGGCCCAGTTTTGAACATAAATCATATCGTTAAATAAGCCCCTGACATTACAATGCATACGATTTATAAAATGTAAGTTACTGAGCAGGTTTATGACTAAAAACAGGAACCTCATGACTCACATTCTCTCCGAATAGTCGAAAGAGTTCTTGAAAATTTGAGGATCCAAGGTTCGTCCCCCACCATGTTTCACACCCAAATCATCACACCATTGTTTTATTGTGTAGCACTGTGACATCACAGCATCTTGCTATTGGCGCACATACACACGCACACACAAAACCCACCATTCTCTGTCCCATCATTAAACCTTGCCGCCCCCCCCCCACTGCCCGCCTTCACAAGCAGACTTTAGCAGAATCGTACCGCGGCGCCTACGTCTCTCTCCCATAGAAGGTCATCTGCTGCGTTGCCCCACAGCGGTGCACTTATGGAGCAGTAAATAGCCGTAGCACCAGACAGGCGCCAAAGTCAGGCTGCCATGCGAGGAGTTAATGAGGTCTAAAGCAGTGGTAGCTGGGCCACAGCGAGCCCCGCAAACACACTCCTGGACACGACACTTCCAAGTGGACAGCAGCCGCTCAAGTGGCTAATTGGGAGAGTGGCAATCAGGGAACACAACAAACATTGCACCTACTGTGTATCATCGACCTTGACTCCCATGCCAGCACACACAAACACACACACATGCTCAGAGGGGGAGAGAAAAACAAAGAGAGAGAGAGGGAGAGAGGGAGAGAGGGAGAGGGAGAGCAAAAGCAGACACGCTGCATGGAGCCGTGAGGCATCACATTAGCACACACTGGCCTCCATTTTATCTCCTGTGGTCTTTGTCAGTGTTGCCTTTTTACCAGTTGGGAGCTAACAGAGACTGGGGGGAAATGTGTGTGACGGGTTGCAGTCAGAGATCTCGGGCCTCCTCTCTGGAGAGACTGAAAACGCATCGTCACGCCAAATTTATAGAGTCCCCAGCATCATCTGTTCCCTTCCTCTGGCACCACCAAACAAAGGCCTTTTCCCTTCCATGATTTCCCTTCCAATCGCTCACGTCTATCCCACAACCTGGCAGCGGATCAGTGTGTTGGTGGACAACTGCAGGAACTCAAGTAATTACTGAAGAAAAAAACTACCACGAGAAACACGTTGGGAAAAACTCTAATTCTGCTTCTTCATTCGGCTCAACGACAGACCTTCATCGCTCCCTCCTGGTTCACTCCCACAGATAACCTGTGCAACGGCAAGTTCCACAAGCACCTGCAGGACCTGTACGCCCCGCTGGTGGTGCGCTACGTCGACCTCATGGAGTCCTCCATCGCTCAGTCCATCCACAGAGGCTTCGAGAGGGAGTCTTGGGAACCTGTTAAGTAAGGAGGCGTCCGTCCGCTGTTTCCCTATTGTGCTTCTCCAACCATATCAACCCTTTAACTCCTTTTACTAGATGTGTGTGCGTGCGTGTTGTGCATTTGATTTGTGTTGACAGTGTTTCTGACACAGCCGAATGCATTTTTCGCCATATGTTTGGCCTCCCAGAGGTAATATGTGCATTTCAACAGCGCTGTTCCTCTTTTGCGCTGTCGTTGCCCTCCAGGACAAACAGCAGTCTGAGCTATATAAAATCCACTTCTGCTTGAGTGAACATCTGTCTTCTTCTTCTTCTTCTTCTTCTTCTTCTTCTTCTTCTTCTTCTTCTTCTTCTTCCCTCTTGTTTTCTCAATTGTCTGAACTGATTCTGTTAGCGTCCCTTAAGAGGCTTCGTGGTTGCACCCAGTACACCCCCTGTGTTTCCACCCTGCCCAGTGCTGCACCCCAGTAAACCTTGAATACTGCAGTGTTTGACTGTGATTTCACATCTGATGAGATAATTGATGAATGGTGATGAGTGAAAGCGATCTACTCTGACTGGAGATCAGCTTACAGAGACCACTGGCGCTCTGGAAGCCAAACACTGACTTCTGGTGGGGGTGGTCAGGTGGAGGCTCAGTCAGTGGGGGCAGCTGAGGAGGAGGAGGAGGAGGAGGAGGAGGAGGAGGGGGAGGAGGAGATACTGATATTTCTGATATTTGTAACATGAATGATGCCCCACCATAAGATGGATCACCATGACGACAGCTGTGGCTCACTAAACCCTCAGCTGATTGAGTGAGTGTGTGAATGTGACTTCCAGTGTGAAGAGCTGTGGGACTGCTGAACGCATCATCTAAGTGGAGCGCAAAGAGCATCTTCCTGCCACCAACTCGTGGACCTTCAGCTGGACTGAGTGAATCAGTCCTTTCACTGACCCACACAGTGCTGACAACTCAGCTAATGTGTCACAGCCACAGCACAATAATCTCTGTGACCAGTGCTCGGACAGGAAACATTGAGCAAGTCCAATCAGGGATGCAAGAGTCACTTTTGACAAATGAACCTATTAGTGCTATTCCAATCAGGTGTTTTCACATTGTACTGAATGGAAGCTTCCTTCTGTAGAATCAGGAAATAATGAAGCTCTTCCATCTTTGATGTGTGTTGAAATAGAACGTTTACAGAAGAGGTTCAATATCTTGTGACTGGGATCTTGTAAAGGTTGGATCTTTGACTCCAGGGAGGCGGGAGAGAGAGAGCCTGCGAGGTGGCCGCTTGTGTCCACACCAGATCGGAGGGGGTGATGTCCTCTGTCGTTGGACTGGCGGCTCTGAGCCTCTTGTCTTCTGTCATTGTGTTTCTCTCCACAGGAGTATATCGAGCACTCTGCCCGGTGTCAACCTCCAAATGCCCAAAGTACCAAATCTAACAGTGCCAAGTGTTAACCTCCCACAAATGCCCAGCTTTTCTCCGCCCAACTGGATGACCGCGAGCGATGACTCAGAGTGTGTATCGGCCCTGCGCAGCCGGAGGCATGCACACATACTTTTGGCATGAGCGCGGCGTGGACCCCAAAGCAAACAGGCACTTGTGTCTCTTTCACCAGAAGATCACGGCACACTACCACTGCACCAACATTCAGTGACTTATTGTAAATGAGCCAGGTGTTTGTTTAAAACAAGTCAGAAAAAAATGCATTCTTTGACATAATTGTTTGAAAAAAAGCCTTTTTAATTAACATAATGTTCTACTGGTTTTTACTGTGCATCTGAAAGAAGTGGAAAGGCTTGATTTTTTTTAAGAAAGCAAAAAAAATAGATGCTTTGTGAATAATTTTTAATAACTTATATATAAGTAATTCACGAGGGCCCCGTTTTTCAGGTGCTCGCTGGCTAAATTAAACCTAAAGCTGCTCAAACAACAAAATGACTTTTCTTTTATTAGTTTTGCTTCAGTCATACAACAAAGCAACAAATTTTGCACACCTAAATGTTGCTGCAGTCAACCATCTGATAGTTTTTTTAAGGGGATCCGAGGTCGCTCCTGTTGTTGGCATGCTACGATCCAATCCAATTAACAATAGGTCCTGAGTTTTAAAATGAGTGTTTCAAAACACCAATAAATCTGTCGAGGGCCTCAGTTTTTCATGTGTTCATGTTTGTCGGTGACACAAAAGAAACCATCTCAGCTTCACTGGAAGATCAAAGTCGCTTCGGTAAAGCGTTTGTTCATTTGTTCGACTAAAGAGACTGGAAAGTGGCTTTTATCACTTCTAAAATTTGGCATTCAAATGTTAAGAAAAGGATTTTTTTTTTAATTCACGTTGTATTTACAACCCAATAACTTCAGTGGCAAACGTCGTTTAGTTTATTTGCAGCCGTTCCTGATTTTGTGACATCCTGAGCGCTCTCATTAAAAGCACTTTGCACAATATACTCTCGACGCGTCACATGTAGCACTTTGAGAACTTCGGGAAACGTCGCGTGCGCTGATCAGAGGTGTAAAAGCTCCCTGATACGCGGAGGCGTCCTGCAGAGTGTGACACCGACGCAGCAGCACATCCGTCCCGATTCCCTCTGCTGGGACTCGGTGCTGTCGGAAATACGAGTTCCCCTCGAGTTCCAGTGCAGCTGTGTTCGGAGCCAGCCTCCTTACGAAAGTAGAGAAAGAAAGGGAGGAAAAAAAAGACGTTTTCTCCATTTTAGTTGGAATCAGAACTCTGCCAAGTTCAATCTGTTTGGAAAGGACATTTGTATCATGTTAAATCTCTCAGACAATCTGTGCAGACCTTTATTGCTGGGGAGCCACTTTCATGCCAATGTCATAGTATGGTGTGTGTGTGGATGGTTGGTGCAGGCAGTGGTCGGAATGTCCCCCGAGTTTCCCAACTTGATATGTGTTTTCAAGTGAAGGTGAAAGATGCAAAGGTATAACTTGAAGGAGGCGGATGGTTTCTCAGCACACATCTGCCTGCTGCTTTCATAGCTTAGTGGCAGCTCCTCCCATTGGCCATCACAGTGTTGAGTCTTTGTACAGCATCCTCCCACTAAGCTACTTACACAGAGACTTATCGGTACAGTAGACTGGTTATCGTTTGCATTTTTCCATCCCAAAGTCTCCCATCTGCATCCCCTTGTGCTGTGGCCTCCCCGCCCTGACCCCCTGATCGCCCCCTGAGTTCGGAAGTCCCTGTGTGTCCTTCCTACCGACACAGCTTCAATGCTGGCAGTGATGCAGTCAGTGGTCCCTAAACTGAGCCCCCCTGATCCCAGACACCTCTCTCTTTGCTCAAACCTGTTCCCCTGAAAGCAGCCCCGAAGCGGTCTGCCAAAATGAGTGGGGGCGCTGACTCCTGCTGCTGTTTCACTTTGGTTTTGGAAGTGGAAGACGTGGAAGTCATCGAACGCAGCCTGTTGTGCACGCAGTGCTTTGTCCTGACTGTTCTGCCGGCGCTGTTTCTGCCATCGCTGACAGTACGAGGGTGTGCATCCTGCACCCACACGTTCACACAGTTTAACCCACTAATATTGCTTGGTGTGCAATTGACAGGACAGAGTGCGCATAAATTTTCACCTTTACACTGAGTGTGCAGAAGCAGCAACAGACCCGGGATCAGCGCACTCGGCTGAGGCTGCTGTACAACTGTTCATTGCAGCATCATGTCTGTTGTGTTTTCATTTCAGCGAAACCAAATTCTGTCACTTTCACAAAAGTCCTCAGATATTTTATATACATGTCCGTCAGTGATAGTCTAAGCCTGTGTGAAGCAGCAGCTGCCGACCAAGCATCAGGCTGACAACCTGAAGCAGAGCAAAGCACTGTGGGGTTTTTTTCTGAGCGTATCAATCGAAGCGAAGCAGTGGTGTTGACAGTTTGTGCGCGTTGTGGCCTGTGGTTGTGCAGTAATGGCTCAGGAACGTCCGAGGATCTCTTCTGGAAGCTGGACGCTCTGCAGACCTTCATCAGAGACCTCCACTGGCCCGAGGAAGAGTTCGGCAAACACTTGGAAACCCGGCTGAAACTCATGTCCAGTGACATGATTGAATCGTGTATAAAGAGGTGAGTAATTATCTCTGTTTATATCTGTGAGACTCATCACTCATTCTCTGTATAAAAGACAAAAATGGGATGTTGGGAGAGTTTATTTCTTTGGAAGATTTGGGCTTTTTTAAATGACTAAAGTCAAAGATATTGTTTTGTTAATAAAGAGGTAGAAAAATCCAAAGGTGTGTTATATTCTTGTATCATCACGGCCATGTTAACATCACATCTTATTGTTCTCACATGAGAACACTTCCAACACAACTCTTTCTGGTGCTCCAGAAAAAATAAGAACGTAAAAAAACAAAATTCAGTCACAATTCAGAGTAACTGAAATTAAAATGTGACTTTAAGAATGAATAAAATCTATGTTTCCCCCTAAAACTGATGCTTTTCAATTCCATAACATCTGTAAAGTTGCTCTGTGACACACCTGCAAAAAGCAAAACGGATGCTTGCAATTTTTTTCACTGTATCTCCAAAACACACAGCAGCTCGAGAAGCATTTTATTGTTTACTATTGTCACTCTCACTCTGCTTGAAACAGTGTTTCGTTTAAATACACAGCTGTTTGTTTGGTTTTTTTGTTGGATGCAACACATTTGTTTGTTTGATGACCCTTCTGTCTGTTGCATCGTTTGTTGTGTTAAATTCTGTTTTGTTGGAATATGATTAAATAGTTCGACAAAAGAAAAACTTACATCCGGTGAACGTCGAGCTGGTTTATGATATTGTTCGTTGTCGGGGGCAACACCGTCCGGGAACTGCCACCATCACCAACGCACCAACATCCCGTCTGACTCTGCCTCTGTTCCCTTCTCCTGCTCTCCAAGGACTCGCGCCGCCTTTGAGACCAAGCTCCAGAGGAGCAGCCGGGCCACAGACTTCCGCGTGCCGCAGTCCATCTGCACCATGTTCAACGTCATGGTGGACGCCAAAGCCCAGTCGGCCAAGCTGTGTGCCATGGACCTGGGGCAGGAGGTAGGTCCCGGGGTTCCTGGCACCCCCCCCCCCTCCTCAAGGCGGCGCCTCCTTCCTTCACCTTTCATGTCTTTGGTCTCTGGCATCGAAAGGAAGTCAGTTGCGTTTCTGTTTTTATTGGCAGTAAACGTGTGAAAGCCTTTGTTTTTTCTTTTTGTTGCTGTTGTTTTCTGTTTAACTGATGCAGCTTTGTTTTTTTTCCCCCTTTGTCTCATGTATAATTTTACATGTGCCATGCCACCTCTGTGTTTTTTCTTTCCTGCTGCTCTTACCCCCACCCCTCCTCTCTGTCTTGTGAAAGTTTGTTAGAGACTGGGTAAGTGTGGCTCCAAATTCAATTGAAATCGCACCCTCAGATCCCAAATGTATAATTAGTCATCAGTTTTCTCTGCCTGTCCTCCTCCACTTGAATTGTTTGGATTTCATTAGCATATGTGTAGATAGAATTGAATATACATGGGACAGAAGTGTGAGATCTCATAGTTCGCGGAATCACAAGACTGATACCAATTACTGGCGATGAATTAATTACTGCGAAGTCCTTCACTGTCGTGTTGGTGCTCGGAGGCGAAACAAAAGAATTGCTCGCCATGATTTCGCCTCGGAGTTTCCATGACAGCGGTCCGTTAGTGGGGGGCTTAATCGTTCCTCGGAGCACCACAGCCCCCCCCCCCACCCACCCACCCCCACCCCCCGGAATCTCCGGAGACGGGAGAATGCTCATAAAGCACCTCACTCAAACAAAGAATCATCTACATCATAAATGGCACAACCTGTGTCCCCCTGCATTAACATCACACATTAAGAAAACCAAACAAAAACAGTGTTTTCCTTCTTATTTCTGCCGTCAGTTTATGCTTGAATCACTGAATGTGCGTCGGAAGAGTCAGGTTGTGCCTTTCTCCTCCGCAGAGACAGTATCACTCCCAGATCGACAACCTCATCGAAGAAACGGTGAAGGAGATGATCACTCTGCTGGTGGCCAAGGTGAAGGTCTCATCCGTCTGTTTCACATGAAACCGGAGCTTTCTTAGTCCCAAGTGAATCAAAGTACAACAAAGAGACCAGAAGCTGAGAGTCCGAATCGTCACTCGGAACGCTTCGTTTCAAAACTGAGAATCCAAAGCGATAATGATTTCTTTTAGAGACTGTTTCAGATTCGAGAGCAGCTGCTCTGGAGAACTTGAAAACGCGTCCTCTCTGAGAACCCTGTCAGCCGCGTCTGGTTCCAGATCATAAGACACAGCAAACACAGTCAGACGTTTCCAACAAAGAGCCGCAGAACGACAACAAGTTTGACGCGACAGATGAAGAAAAACCAAACGAGCGCAGTGAAGTCAAGCACACAGAGTTGGAGAGCGACTCCGTCCTGAAACCATCTCCAAACAGTCACAGAGACACAACCGACACATGGAGACACACACCTCAAACAAACCCTCAACCACCCTGTTTGACAGAGGAGCACAAGATGCACAAAGACATCGGCAATGTTTAATTTCTGAGACGCTGGGACTGTCTTTAGACTTCGGTGACTTGATGAGATTTCCCTCTCTTCCTCTTTTCCCCCAAGTTCGTGGTCATTCTAGAAAGTGTGTTGGCCAAGCTGTCGAGGTACGACGAAGGGACGCTCTTCTCCTCGTTCCTCTCATTCACAGTGAGTAACACGCCCGCACGGCGTCCATGACGTCCATCCCTCATGGATTTCCTGTGTAAACGGGTCTTGGTTTCAGTCCGACTACGAACTAACATGAAGTCGATGTGATGGGAGTGATAGTGTCCCAATGTGGAACAGCGACACTGTCTTTTTTAGGGACGATATCCAAGATTTAGTGTTTAAATGTTTAGTTAATCTTCCATAGCAGTCGTAGTTTGACCTTTTCTTCTGCACCAAATAGCTTAACACCTCAGCTGGATTTCAGCCGGGACACAAAAGCCACATTATTGAATCCCGAGTGCACTTTTACAGCTTAAATCGCCACATGAATCACGGGTGGCGGTTCAGCAGGCAATAAACTGTGGGCTGTGAAGTCTCACCTCAGCGCTCTTTGTTCAGAAAAGTGGCGCCGCAGCTGGAGCGCCGCCTGTTTGTTCACCCACCTCTCTCTCTCCTTTATGTCAAGGTGAAGGCCGCCTCCAAATACGTGGACGTGCCCGTGAGTATTTCTCCTTTCTCTCTGCTTTCTGAGAGCACTCGGCGAAAAGAGGCCTTCGTGTGATCTGCGGAGATCAACGTTTGTGTCAACAAGTCAACAGGATCCAGTTTCCACTAATTCCAACTTGGAATTATCTGTAAATCATCAGCTTCTGACAGTGAGGGGATCGAGCTCTGTAGTCTTTTTTCACCAAAGCCTGTTTTTTGTGAGAAATATAGGAATAACCTTTTCCCTCATAGTCATAAAAAAGCGAATTCACCAAATATTTAACTGTAATTTACTTTTCTGTTTGTTTGGCTCCTAATTTGCAACAATTTTTTTCAACCCATCAAGAGAATTTGAAGTTCAGTTCCTCTCCGTCTCTTGTGCAAGCGTCTGACGACCTCCAATCCCGCAGGCTCCGTCTACACAGACAGAAACTTGATGGTTGTAAAGACGCTTCTCCTGAACTCAGGGGGGAAAGTTTGTGTCCACACAAAAACTGCTGAAAACTCCGCAGCTCGTAATATTTGGCCTGCAATTTGTGCTGTTAGAGACGACAACAGGGCGTCGACGTGAATGGAAACGCATTCGCAGCCTGTGAGCCCGCGGGTTAGGGTGGAGGCGGGGCTCCGAGCGTGATCGTTTTAGCGTTTTTACTGTCACAAGAGAGGCAGATTGGTCCTGCAGATCGCTTCATTCTGGGAACCCCCCCACCCCACCCCCAGTGGATAGAGCCTGG
>JAUESF010000070.1:20511657-20530013 GCA_032274765.1 Malacoctenus tetranemus | reverse complement strand
ACACACACACACACACACACACACACACACACACACACACACACACACACACACACACACACACACACACATATCTTTAAGGTAATCATCATAATATAGCGGAAAAAAATGAACTGTTAGCGAGCTGACCCAGTTGGACTTGGGATAACACTTTGCGCAGAGTTGCAGAGGGTCGGGATGCTTTTACTCCATCTGGATGTGGATCAAACTAGTTGAGTGTCTGGGTTTGAGTGTTCTATGGAGTGGCATGGCTTGGTGTGCCTGATTAGGGTGGGATTAGGATTCGACTTTGTTTGTGTGACCAAAAGTGGGCCAGACAAATGTAAATCAGAGGGGCTCCGATTCCCTCCTGACTGACTTTTTTACAGGCCAGATTAATTCGGCGTTGTCAAGCGTCGTGTTTCCATGACAACTGTGGCTGAAAACATGGGATCATCATGTTCACATTGTTCCAGAGCAAAAGAATGAAGCATGCTGAGGAAAACAGTATGTGGTATATAACAACGCTTTGTGGGTTTCTACCCAGTTAGATGTTGTTTTGCCGCCTTGGACACCTCCTCTTCCCCCCTCTCCTCGTCTCCCCTACCCCCCGCCCCACCCCCTCTCCTCCTCCCTGCTTCTGTAACAAGCTCTCTGAGGTTTCCCGGGTCCTGCTCTCAACCCCTTGAACACCTCCACACAACACAGTGCAAAAACCACAGTAGACTGAAGTTACAGCGAATAAGATGGAGCTCCGGCATTGCACTGCAGCACATGGAAAAGAGCCAATCACCGGCTGCGGTGCAGGCAGCAAAGATAAATGTGTTGATTACAATCGGAGGTCTGCTGCATGTTCACCATCAAGGCTTGATGATGTAAAAACATAACCACAGTACAGTTCAAAATGTTGCCAGTGTTCAAGTAACCGTGTGGTATCCGATTGGAGGTCTATACGAGAACGAGCTGTGGACGTCATGAGAGAAATGATGTATGAGTTGGTTTTCGAAGCAACAAAAAAACACTGAGCATTACATTTTTCTACCAATAGCGACCTTAGTTATTATGTATATAGTCTAAAAGCTGGGTGATGTAATTCAATAAGACTCCAAAAAGTCCGTATTCATGGGAGGACAAGGTCAATAGATGGATTGTAGTCAAGATAAATGGACTTCCAGAACGCGTTTTTACAACTTCAGCAGTCTCCAGGCTCCTTTACATGATCCGTCACTTTCGCCCATTTGTTCACACAATCATTTACACACTCACACACCGAGGCTGACAGCTGCCAAGCCCATTGCTTGCACACCATTTGCTGTGAGATGGTGTTCGGGCGTTTCGCAAAAGACGACTGAAAAAACACGGACAAAACGACAAATGTCGTCTGAAATCCTAAAGTCAGATCACTGAACGGGGCATTCATTTGCCTATTGTTGTGCCCAGTCTTCCAACTGCACCTGGTTGATTGGACAAAGCAGTGAATCCATTTACTACAGAGTCACATTGATCGAGGGTTATTAGTGGTGAGTGCCTCACGGTGAGAAGGTCGGGGGTTCACAAGGTGGATCTTTTCCGTCTGAAGGTTGGCCCTTAAGTCTGATGCTTCAGTTCCTCCCATGCTCCCAATAAACAGGCGTCCCCTTTAGCATTCCTTTGCATGCTTATTTTAAATGCATTTGAAGGGCAGCACTCTCATTTTCCACCCTACTCCAAATTCCTACGTTCACACAACATGAGTGTGTACTGACACAGTTGTACGATTTCCTTTGAACCAACTGGATTGGATTATTTAGAACATGAGAACAAAATCAGACCATTTTTTGCTGGAATGTTATTGATTAGTGTGCAAGATGCTTCATTAGTGTACTTTTTTAAATTGATATTGCAAAAGCAATAAGAACTGTGTGCTTTGCTCTGTTGTGGTTGTACCTTTACATGGTTTAAGTCTGAAAGTAAAAGAAAATAATCTTAGCTTTCCAGTGACATGCAGCATGAAAAAGAACTTAATCATATGGGTTGTGTCAAGGCATATAATCATTATTTGTCATTGCATTTCTGAGGAATAATGGAACTGCTTCGAATCCTGAGAAAAGAAGCACCCCACCATGCAGCAGCAGCTGAGCCCAGACAGCTCACCGGACTGATGCCACGACCAAACCCATCACCACCTGATGTGACCCGACTCAACCACAACGTCGTCTTTTGAGGGTCCTGTAGCCATGGTTACTAAATCCCCCTTTTTTTGGGGGGGGGGTTATTTACATTACAGTGATTTACAAGGCTAACCAATGAAACGTGATGACGCCTAATCCAACGTACTTCGAGCACTCTGCTGTCTTTTGATTGCTCCCAGCTGTCATCGGTTTTTGTGTGCGTTTTAACAGGCCTGTTGATATTTTGGACGGCACGCTGTTCCTGCCAGTGTCAGTGTTTACCGGCTACACCCTTAGAGCCTGCAAGCATGGTCTCACTTTATTCTAATATACTTAGAAGACTATCTTGAACAGCATTTGTAAAGAGAAACTGTTGGGTGACACGGATCATGCGCAAACATTTATTCATCTTTCAGTGTTGAGTGTAATTAGGGCGAAGACATCTTGGGTAAAATCAAAGATGCACAAACTCCACCTGATCCCTCTGTAACTGTGGGGTTACTAGAAGTAGAATTGTCTTCTGTTCAGACCTCGTCCCTGTCGAGGCGTTATAGCTGATGCTAACTAAGAAGCTATACCAAAGTGTTAACTGCAGAGCATTTTCTAATTTCACTGACTGTGTTTCGCATTACTGAATCATAGCTCTAAATGCTGTGGGGGGGAAAAGTCCACTGTTTCAGCTGGCTGATACTCATGAGTGTGCAAATCTGTGTGAAATGTGCAGGAAGTTCATTTGTATCATAGACTGTATGAGTAAGTGTGCTGTCCTGCGGCTGTCGAAGCTCTTGCGACTGGTACTAAGGCTCTGTGTGTCTTCTCCACCTGCATGTGTTTTCAAGTGCATGCACGCTTGGTCTGGAGAGCGTGCGCAAGACTCTGGGGTCGCCTCTAGGTCATGGCGAGGAAGAGGAGGAGTGCTCTTGTGGTGATTTATGGCTTTCGCAGCACTGTCAGGCGGGGCCCATTTTCCCAGAGGTCCTTGCAACAGGAGCCAGAATAACACTCCTTTTCCTATAGACCTGTGTGAGCCCAGCTAACACCCCCCCCTTCACTCCATGCACCCTTCCACTCCACTTTACCTCCCCTACCTGCCTCTGTGGCACCATATTATTTCCTCCCTGAGACTGGTTTGCGGCTTTCCGTTCAGTGATGTTGTGGGGGTCGGACTGACCTAAACTCAGCTCACACACGTTTGGTACCTGACATCATTTCCAAATGCATCCTTGTGCATCAAACTGTGGGACTTTCAATTTAGGATTAATCCAGAAAAAAGTCAGATCCTCCTGGCAGTGGCTGTGTTTACATTTCTCAGCGAAAGGCAGTCACGTTATATGGGACTTCTGCTTTGTCCACATTGGGTGGGGCCACTGTGGGTCCAAATCTTCGCTAATGTGGCTACAACAAGACTTGGTGTGATCAGGACCAATCATCAAGATGCAGGACATTTTTGTCTGTTTTCCTTTCTGTCTCTGGTGCTCACACCACACTTGGTTGAGGTCTAACCCCACTCACAGCCTGAGAAAGCTGCCTTATTTCCCATAATATATGCTCATCACATTCAAAAACCACCGAGCTCTGAGAGAGAAGGAGTTTCCATATCGATTCATCACACACGTGTCTTTTTGAAGACCTTCCACCATGAAGAAGCCGACACTCACCACCAGATCAGCAGCCTCCACAGCCACTAACTGCTCATCACTCCCATGAAGGTGATTAGGAGAAGCTGAATATCGCTGCTTTCATAAGAAAAGAATCAGCATGAAACATGAGAACTTGGCAAATGCACAAAGATGTTAAACAGCCCAAACTGAACACTTTCATCAGTCTACAATCACATGTTCAGAAAGCTAAGTGCCCGGCTAACGTGTCCAGTGTTGAGCCACATCAACACTGTCTGTTTAATGCATCCATAAACCTACTGACAACTCTGCTTGCTCTCATTAGCATCTGCAGAGGACATAAAGACGAAGTCCTCACTGAGCTGGCTGCCGTTTCACCATTCCACTAGTTTCCTTAGTTGCTGTTCATTACACTTTCTTTTGTGAAAGCACAAAAGCTGAAAAACAAGTTAGCAACAACAAAATGAGCAGATCAATAGTTTGCCAATTCATGCAGGAATTGATCAGCTGAGTTCCATACAGGGTGAACTTGAAACTAAGTCAAAGAACAAATTTGAGAAAAATGCTAAATGATCCCAACTGGAGTTGGAAGCAGCCTGTTGTATGTTTGCCTGCATGTGGTTGGTCACTCGGACAAACAATTGATCCGGGCGTCTGGGCACAGCCCATAAAGTGGACGTCCATGCTTCAGCTGTGCTTCAACGTGAAGCAGACCCTTTGTTCCAAATTCAAAGCAGTGAAGAAGTGACAAGCTTGTGAAGGCAGAGCTTTGGGCTCGAAAGCCTTGGTGACAGACAAAAAAGGCTGAACAGAACAGCACGGTCGTCTGAGGGCACATGGTATAAATGGGTTTGAACATGTTTGCAGTTGGATGCAACCATAAAAGGTTATCCTACATGAATAGCCAATCATCCCTTCATGCATCTGACTGGGAATTGAAGGATTGGTAATGTGTCTACACCTAGTAATAAGGTAACAATGAGAGATTCTGTCAACTCGCCATAAACACACATTTTCCATTGGAGGTGAGTGACGAAAGCCTTGAATGTTTGAGCGCAGCCTTTGAGCCTTTGAGTGCTTCCCTTCTCTCTCTCTTTCCGTCTCCTCCTCTCCAATCGTCACATGTCTGGCGGCCACATTGCACACCGGGCTGCTAACGCGCTTCAAGGATGCTTCATTTCAGGAGACTATTAACAAGCCCTTGACTCTGCACCCCGGCATCACCTGTTGCTGTCTCCTCATTTAGTTTCAGCAGCGGATCCCTCTCGCCGAAATCAATGTGAGGGAAGGACTGAGGGGCAGTGAGAAGGAAATGAGTGGCAAAGGTAAAAAAAGGAAGAAAAGAGAAAAAAATCCCCCATCTATCATCTGGAGATGGAAGTTGAAACACTATTAGACAATGTCTGGGAAAGATTATCAGAGAGAAAAAGCAAAATAGAAAACAAACAATCCCCGTAATTACCCAAACAAACAAACCAATTCCTCTCCTCTTTTGGCTCCCGTGACTGATGTGCTGCACTGACCCCTGCTGTGGCCCCGTTCCGCACTGCTTGGCTAACTCCAGCCTTATTAATTACCTCATTAGCAAATGAGAGGCGGTATAATGGAAGCCCGAGTATGCGGGGCACGGTGACCAGGCGAGGCGGCTCAAAGCGTGACGTTCGGTGTGTGTGCAGGCGCGGGCAGCATTAACCTCTGCATTCGTCCTGACGACGGGCTTGGCGTGGACAGGCTCGAACTCCAGGCTGGGATCAGAGACGCCCCCGGATCAGCCAGTCTCAGTGGCTGCCCCTTAATGAGACGACACTGGGAAACACCTTCCCTCCAGACATGTAACACTTGATGAAACGTCATTAATTTACTTGTCCTGTCCGCAACGAATGAGAATCGTAATTAACCAGTGGATTAAAGCTACTCGCCCAGTTCAAAACAGGCTTGAGCCCGCTTGTGATCAGTCCTCGGAGAAAGGGAGGATGCTTGGCTATAGATATTGTTGAGCAACGCTGGCGCAATATTCTGGTATTTATGACAATACATATTTCAACTTTAAGATGTATTAGTAGATCCAGCCCAAAATAAACATCATCTTGGAATCGTGTGTTGGTGAGGCAGAGTGAGCTGATTTGATGGACATCAGTAAATAGGCAGCAACACCTAACGTCCAGCCTATATTGATAACTGGCTTTGATACAGGTGGTTACACTGAGACTGTTGGTGGCCGGATGGAGTGTGACAGCAGTTGGAGTGAGTTGTGCCACAGTCTAGGGGCAGTTTTTGCTACAGGCAATGTGGGCAAGCGCCCAGGGCGCAATCCATCCATCTATCTTTGAGGGTCCATGCTGAGCCGTGCTCACTGCGGACGGTGGGACTCAACGCTCCCTTCATTGCACGTCACTCACCAAGGTGCTGTCACCTCCCTCCCACGCAGCCCCCCCGGTTAACATTGCCGTGGGGGGTGGCTCCACCATAACCCTGCCTCGAGCACCCTTTAACTAGTGGCAGCTTTTTTGTGATCGTGAAACATTTTTTGCTCTCTATAATATTCATTTCAGAACAAGCAAAACAAGACAAGCTGGAAGGTGTTGTCAACAGCGACATGTCACCAGGTGAAGATTGCCCTTTAGGATGAGCGAAGCCAAAGGAGCAGTTTGTCAAATTAAAATGGAACAAAAGTAAAAGTGACTTCAAAAGAGTCAAAAATTCAAAAGTTGAAGCTGAGTTGTTTTCTTTTTTTTTCGTTCTATGGAAACCAAGAGGCAGATCTCGATCTGCTGGACTCAAACATTCAAAGTTCAAGCAACAAAACGGTCAATTAAATGATTCCTGTTAAAACTGACAGCAATTACCATGGCCTGTCGCACATTACTGAGATGGCACTGCGGAGGCATGAAACGACCAGAGGACCTTACATTTCTCTAAAGCCCATTAGGTAATTGGTGCTGGGTGGTCGGGGAATTCCAGTGACATTGCTTTTCCGGATGGGATAAAATTCATGGAGGTGCTCAGGTAATAATTACAATCATTCAACCTCCCCCGGTGATAGTAAAGTCATCCAGACATAGCTCGTTGTACGAAGGCCAAGTGAGTGTTACGGCAAAATTAAAATGATTCCATCCAGTGCCTCCACGACCCTTGAGGATAAGTACCCACAGGCACGGAGGACGCCTCACTTGAAAGCCCTCGTCCAAGAACGCCTTTTCATCTATTGCCAGATTCTATATACACAACTGACACTTCGATATGAGGCGATTGAGCACACAAAAGACGTCATAGCCTTATGTGTACCACTGCCATGATAAACTAACACAGCAGGATTTTTAATGGATAGTAATTGAGGCTTCCTGGCCAAATTAACATGACCTGACCTTTGCACGGCAGCGCTCCAGGTTCAGAAGTGAAGTGTTGGCTGAAATTTGATTAAACAGGAGCTGTTATGGGATTATGAAGGGTCACCTGTCTCCGCCTAATAGCCGTCTCGGGGAAGGCTTTAATCTTCCGTTCCAGCGAAAGTCAATGGGAAAAGGAGCCCTAGAACAACGTGGGGCTAATTTCACTGCCACAAGAAGTGATAAGTTCCCTCAGCGGACAGTCAGGGGCCTTATTACCTTAACACCCCTCAGTAATGAAGCATGAAACTCGTTCAGCACATCCACACATCTACCTGATACGGAGCAGTAATTACTGTCCCCTGCCCCTGCTTTCCCCTGCCATTTGAATGCATTAGCCGTCGCCACAAATATTCAGCAGATGCAGATGAGACGTGTGGCATATTCCTGAGGCCACGGCTCCCCGGCATTACACTTTAATAGACACGCTTAAGCTTCGGTTAGAAAATTAGAACATCTTCTCATTCCCCTTCATCCTCTCCTGCATCCTGTCTTTTCTCTCCGTCATGCTGACCGTCTGCTCCTCCACCTGAGCGCCAACAGCCAAGGTGATCTTGATTGAGGCCAATTAGCCCCTCCCACCCTTTGCTCGAACAGAACCGCACAATAGAAACGCTGGCAGGGAAAAGCAATAGGTTTACTCTAAACATGCCTGGCATAAGGACAGAAATCAATAGGCACTCGTGTAATTCACTTTGTGGAAGATAACTAGGGGGTGGGGAGATTAATGAGTCTCTGACCAACGACACGAGGAGAATAGACACTTCTGGGCCAAGCCTCATCAGGGCCTTGCCTGAGCCTGACGGTAAGTAAATAGATGGCTAATCCAATCTGGACTCAGGCGATTGCAGTGGAATACTTCTGGGCAGACACTCAATTTTTTTTCCATCAAAATTCCTTGAAAAACAGTTGACTCATACACGTGGTTAACATCTCTAGCCACTGAAGCCACAGGATTGCGGCTTCATTACCAACAGTGCGGTGGCGCTGTCTTGGCTGCTCGCTATGATGGGAAGTGTTGCAACGAGAAGTCCGAATTTTCAATCATTCGACCCTTGTTAGTTACATCGTACAGAATTCATCTTTGTTCAGGGGCTACATATAGCCCAATTCACACAGGCTGACCAGTGAGAAAACAGAATTTTGACTCCTAAAAATGATGATTTTTAGGGTCTATTATATACTTGCCTATATACCATGAATTTAACTTGGGGGTAAGGATTAGCTAGTTATTCACAATGTGAAGACACAATCACATTACCCCATTCACATCCTACCTATGGACCATTTCGGTGATGAGGCAAGAGCACGAGCCACCGCACCACTGAACAGCCCAATCGCAATAGAATTACCAACTAAAAATGGCTGTTTTCCTGGGACAGCAGTTGTGTTATGTGAACTCCACAGAGAGGCCCCACCTGGGTGCAGTCCCAGGACACTTTTACAGTGAGCGCCAGCCACCACACCACTAAGTGTCCTCCCTAAAACAAAACATAAACTCTCTTGAACTGTGTTTAAAAATCTATTTTCAGGAACAAAACCCGTGAAAGAAGAGATTCAAAGGTTTGGGTTTGAATGCACATCTAAACCTTGTAAAGCCTGTATGTATCTAGAAGGGCCACAAAGAAACCTTAGCAAATGGCAGAACCAAACCATTCAACCACAAACAGCAAACTCTGGAGATGAATAGTTGCATCCATTCAGGTGAAAGTCAGGGCCAGACTTTAAACCACGAGGGGGCCTGCCTTGTTTTCTGACTGTCTTATGATTGGTTCTCCAGAACCAAAGCATCATGTTTCTATTCAAACGAATGTGTACACAGATGTAATCAGTATAGGTTTCACCTGAACCGGAGTGCAGGCTTTACCCTCCCTCTCTGTATTCCAAAGGCAGAGGACGCCCTTCCACTCGGCGCTGAGCCGAGGAGCCAAACTAAATCAATTGCTGTACATTCTCAGCAATTCTCTTGGATCTTCAGAGGAAGCCGTTCCTGCAGCTAATCTTCAGAGAGCAAAAAAAAGGGTCGGTCGCACGGCTTCCATCCCTCTCTTTCTGAGGCTTCCTGTGCTCAGCACCGCTGTTCTAACGACAGTCAATGTCACTTTGACCCTGGGCTCGATTGTTTGTTTGTTGCTTCCCCCCCCCCCAACGTTTTGAATGACATCAGTATTCCACTGACCTGGTACCTGAAACCTAACCGGCAGCCAGGGACCCATCACCCACATCCCCTCATTTTTAATTCCACAATGGTAAAAGCAGAAACACAGCAAAAGACTGACAGCACAGCTGCACCCCCCCCACACACACACACACACAAACACACAAAACCATCAGGATACCGAAGCATGCCTGTCCTCTACCTGTCTCACACACATGCCCCTGCTCCTATGTGGACACACACATCCTCATGTCCACCCTTAGTCTCCCATCACGAAGCCACCTAAATCCCCCCCACCATGAAAATCTGCATTGCAAATAAAATCTTTCATCATCTTTCATCATTTGGTGCTGTTAATGAGACGTGCTTATTTTTCACAAAATGAGATCTTACTAATCTGGGGGAGGTGTGGCTACATTAACCTCCCTTAAAACTCCACTTTTAATAGGCGTCGGAGAGCCTTCGGTCGCTCCTCGTTTAATCCGCCTCATGAGTTTGACAGGGACTCCTGCGATGGGCCACAGTGATTGGACCGCTGCCCCCGTCAGCGAGAACAGATGAAAGGCGCAGCCTGGAAAATGGGGCGAACAGGTCAGGATCCAAAAACGAACTCAATACGTGCAGCTTCGGACCAACACTAGACCCATGCAGCCTCGTGAGAAACGACAATGCCTTCAGTCACACTGGTTGTGAGATGAAATGCGTGGCGGTTCAAAGTGATTGAGGCTTTGTTAAGTGTGCATTAAGTAGAAAAAAATCCCTATTCAGCTTAAAATGCTCCTTTTGCGACATTATCCCCTGTCCATGTCCATCCTGCGAACACAACTTTGTCATCATTCATTCAAAAGGGGAAAAAAATTGAAAGTGATGAATCTCAAATAGGTTTTATCATGGAAATGAGCTCTCATCCCATTGCCTAAGCTGAAGATTCAGCTGTCAATCCGTCTTCTTCCAGTTATGGACTTCCTGGTTTACAACCACCGAGCAATATCCCAGCGTTCACGTCTACAATCTATAATTATCATCAAGCATCAAGGGTCCATTCCAGTCGGTGAGTGCGGACCAGAGTGCGCATTTGGTTTGGGCCAAAAAATTAGTACAGTCCGCTTTCATACCCACTTCTGCATCCCCGAACAAAGCAGCAATAATGAAGTGTTGTGTCATGTTTCCATGACTACAGTGGCTTCTGACATGAGGAAAGTCATATTCAAGTGGTCAGGGAACAGAAAAATAAAGCTCAGAGGGATTAAAAGAAATCTTATTGTAGAGAGGAGTACTTTAGGTTTTAGTGTGGCTTGTCACTTTGTACTTATTGTATGCGTTTTTCACTCAGTGCAAACAGAGCACGTTCACACAAACAAAAAAACAAAACGTGGTTCCAGCTGCAGAATGCATTTTTCAGCTCAAACTCTTATCATGTGCAAGGCAGTTAGCCCACAGAGGGCAACTGCAGCCATAGTGGGGACTCCTGGTCCTGGAGGGCCACCATGCAGCCTGGGATCAGCAGTGCGCCCAAGCTCCTGCACACCTGAATCCATTGAATGTGTCAGGCCACTGGTTCAGAGTGTCACCTCCTCCACCAAAAGCTGCCAAGCTTCTGTCATCCTTCCAAAAAAGCGACGCTGCTTTGTGTGAAGGGGTTCGTGGCCATGGAGCACGCCCTGGTTATGCGTAGTATGCGCTGCATCTGTACATCACAGGGCAGAGTGGGAGCGGCACGCAGCACACGGCCTATGGTACAGTAATAGTTTAATGTTGATGATCTGGTTTTCATGGGAGTGGGAAGCCAAAATGGAAATTGACTTTTGATTATTCGCCCAGCCACAACAAGCACTTTGCACCGCAGCCACCACCGTAGGGGAGTGTGTTGGTGATTGTGTCAGTGAGTGTAACTAATCATGTAAAGAGCGTTCAGACTGCTCCTGTGGTGCACTGCATTATATAGGTAAAGTTGTGTTCCAATATGTTGACTTGCAAAAGCATTTATTGTTGTTTTTTGTCCCTCCTCACTCCACCCCTCCCTGTCAGCTCTCTCTCGTTTGCTCTTTAAACACCATCCATTCATTTTTTTTTTTCCAGCGCTCCGTCACTCGCTCTGACTTGTCTCTCTCCCTCCTCATCATGATCCGGTGGGTTCATTCGCTATGTAAACACGCGCTCCGTCTCCTCGTCTCTTTCCCCTCTCTCACCTCCAACCTCCTCCGCCGGCGCCGTGTCCTCAGGCGCTGTTTGTCCATGTCAGTGCTAAGCCACTTGTCTCGGGGTATACACTCTTTCCCGGCACGCCGAGCAGTGCTGGGCATATTAAATAGGCTCCGAGCCAATAAAGTTGACTGGGATGAATTTGTGAAAGCGTAATAATCTGCTCTGAGCCTTTGTAGGAGATTGACTGTGTGTTTGGGTTTGTCTGCCTGCGCGTGTTTGTGTCTGTGTGTATTCCTCTTCCCCCCCCTCCCGTCTGAAATGAACACTGAGGAGTCAAAAGAGCTAATCTGACACTGGATGTATAATGTGCTCAGGTTTAGGATAGCATGTGATGGTTTTGTAGGTGTCTAAAGGTTTAATCGAATTTCACTCTGACAAGTTTTTTCTTTTTTTTTTTAATTAAAACTCTGACTTCATCAAATTCAACAGGGTCTTTTTTTTGCACTCATTGCTCGCAGTTTAAATTTGAGTAAAATCCAAATATGGAGTCTGAATACAGAACTATGTGAGCAACCCAGGAAAGTTGGAGGCACCCACAATTACCAAGATCCAAAAGGAGCTTATAACTCAAGCGGGAGCCCGGACAAGTCAGCAGTTATCATGAAGCTGGTGGAGACTGATTTGAACCAAGAATACTCAACATGAAAGTGGTCTATGTCCCATATCCCACCCTGAGTTAAGCTTTAAAATGGCTCGTTCTCATTCTATATCATCATCATCATCATCATCATCATCGTCATAGTCATCATCCTAACTCGCGCTGCACCACGATGGAGCTCCACCTCCTCTATAGAGACACGTGGATTCTGCACTCCTCATTTCCTCTGTTGGTTGATGTGTGAAATAATGTGTCGAAGCTTGATAAATTAGCATCTGGGGCAAGAATTCGGAAAGTTTCACCTTGACTCTGCAGTCAGATTATGGATGCTCCTGCTTTAAACGCGGATGTGACTCATCCATTCCAAAGGGGACACCAAGCATCTGCTCAGCCAGTCCAGACAAGCTATTTCAAATGACAGACGTATAAAGTCTGTTTCTCTAGCAACCCAAGTGCTACTGGTGAGTTAGCATTTATTGACCCCCTCAGGGAAAGTCCTTCCTCTGCACTCAACCCATTTTTCTCACAGTAACCACAATTCTACATACTGGCAGCAGTGGGGAGATAGGGGCTTTGGTTAGAAAGGTTCTGTCGCTTCACAAACCACTGCCCAGGACTCTTTCAAATGACCTGATAGCTGAGCGACACGTACTGTTCATGTCAGCCATCAAACACTCATCCAAAATGACTATCTTGCATGAAAATGGATGGAAACTCCTGGCAGGCCCCATCACATAGTCAACAGAACCGCTTGAGGCTCTGCTGACAGGATCACAATCAGACCAAGCCGACACAGATATCACCCATACGTGTCGACATCAGACACTGAGGGGAGAGAAGCTACTTCTGCAATCACAAAAGCTTATTTGTTTGCTGTCATTTTCTTTCATTTTGGAGTCAGTTGAACATAATTTTGCCATGTTTTCCATTGAAATTAGCATGCTGTTTGGTACATTGATAACAGAAGATGCCATTTGAATGCCCTGTTATTTGCAGACAGCGGTGCATGTTTTTCCGGGTGTGATTACAGTCATTTTTGAACCGTGCTCTCACTGCTGCTGAAGCGGCTTGCTTTAACACACTGGGGACTGACTTTGACAGGCCAGAGTCTTTTAGACAATGACCGCAAGACAAAAGACAGTGATTTAAACGTAACGTTCGACAGTGGATCGGACATCCATCGAAACGAAACATTATTTCTGAGTCGGGATTGGGAACTTTGCACATCAGTTTATGACGTATCCATTTTGGGTGAAATCGCCTTGCGTTGAAACTTAAAGTTACATTCCGTGTTGCTGAAATAGGTAACCTTACTCAGCCAGCTGCGTGCTGAGTCAAGCTGAAATGTGGTGTCGACTGTCCGTAAGGCCACTGATTGGCCAGAAAGTCGTGTCAGTGAAGTCAGTGATGATCCCCACAGAGTCAAGTGAATCACTCACCAGCATCAACAGCTCCCAACCCTGAGCCACATCCAGGTGGAACACAACTGCGGGTGCCTTCGATCACATGCTGGTCAGCTGGCAGGCTGATCACTGCCTTCACGTCAAACAACATCAAATAGACCCTTCGTATTTCAAAGGGCTGATTTGTTTGTTACATTAGGTTAGACCTCACCAAACACAGTGGATATATGACCTTTGGGAGTGAGCCATTGGGACCCATCGAGCTGTTTTAGCATGCTGGAGTGCTGGCCCAGAAGGGGTGTGACTGTCAACATCGCCGGGCCCCAATCCTGAGCAAATGTAAAGGGCTCAGCAGTGAGTCTGCTCTGTCAGCAGCGGCAGCTCCAGGTGTGATCTTTTTTTCATTACGTCTCTATTGAACTGATCCTATTTTAGCAAGTGGGATCAGCTGAAGACAGACATCATAGGGAAGCACGAGCCCTGACAAAAATACCAATCCTCTTCATCAGCTGAGAACGAGGCGTCGAGTGCACTGGAATCCACTGTGGCGTGACGATATGAAGAGGATATAGTGGTGACAGATCAAATACCAACTGTCTTTATGATTGGAAGAATAATTTTATCAAAGCATAACCCCCCCACATACCCCCCACACACACACACACACACACAAGCAAACACGGTGCCTCAGTTACAAGAAAAAAATTGCAGTGTTGTTGCATCGACTCTGGTTGTGGCAGGAGGTCCGCGTGTGTACTTTGTAGACTCAGCAGTAGAACTGCTTGTTTATGGGATTATTGAACAACTCGTGTCAAATGTGACATTTTGACTAAAGGTCAGGGACTCGTCTGCATTATTCAAATGATAGTGCATGTAAACATCCTACATTCACACTTCGACACACTCTGAAAAGATGGGAACAGATGGAAGCGTGCAAAGGAAAGACGGCACGTAAAGAAAGGAGGAGGAGATATGGAGAAACCATTATACCAATATATCGTTCATTTATAATACAATTAAACAGGTGTGGGGGGGTCCATCTGATGAAAGCTTCCACAGTGTGTCTGTACACTGTCATGGACTGCAGGACCTCCAACATGTAACTTTACTTCGAATATTCTTTACTGACATGTAACCGTCTGCTCATTGATCGTGAAGCCTGCAGCCTGGTGAGATTCTCCCGTGTCTATGTGCACGTGCAGTGGATCCCTCATGAGGGCACGCTCGGAGAACCCTGGGATGGCTGGGTAACCAGCACCGTGGTGCCGTTCATCTCCACACTGGCTGTGTGGACAGGTGAAGCCAGGTAAACGAGGAGAAAGCCGGGTATGTTAATCTGGCTTGGAACCACAGGCCTCCAGTCAACAGCGCAACTGCCGAGATGCCCCCACGGTATCTCTTCCGAATCCTGCTCTGTGGAGATGAGAGGGCTAAAATCCTAATTCCATGGCGGATTAGCTATGTAGGGATGAAGTTAATTTGCTCTGCATGCAGAGGAGCTTGTGTGAGCTCAGGGGGATGATCCAGGATCCCATTCACTCCCCTATTATGGCATATGGTGACGCTGGCTGGGTCATTTGCAGGAGTAAATGGGCTCTGTCGATAGCCGAGTTGTAAAAAAAAAACCACACATGCACGTGCACACTCACACACTGAAACATATGCACTCCCGGAGGTGTGTTTGAGGGAGTGCACGTGTATGACAGTAGCCCCCTTGTCCTTGCGTTGCTCCCGAGTGTAATTACAACCCCTTAAAGATGAAGGATCACTCACTATTAATTAATCAATAAACAACACACAGGGAGAGGGGAGGGAAAGCAAACGCAGGCCGTTGGTGCTCTTCTAGAGGGCAACGCATCCTGTTTTTGGAAGGAAAACGAAAATCATTACTTGATGTTTTCGAGCATTTGACGTCCAAACGGCGCCCGTTTAAAAGGAGATCATTCTTTCCGAGGTGGGTCTTTAATTGAATAGATGTGTGAAGAGGGGGACCTGAGTGCAGCTTCAGGACAGGACGCTTTGGACTCGCTCACGTTTGTCACTGATTCCTCGATGATTTTTGTTTAAAATTCATTCAATATTTGAAACTTCTATATTTGATTGAATAAAATCGTTATGTACAATTCAGTTGTCATTCAGTTCAATCACACACACACGTGCACATGCATACAAACACAAATGCATCAGTAGTTCGATGTAAAAAAACAGTATATGTTGCATTGGCTTGAACTATGCCATTGACAGGGATGTTTGATCCTTTATACTCATCCTGGTGGTCTAGTTCAGTGGTGGTCACCCCCGGCCCTGGAGCGTCCACCTCAGCTCTGACTGTCCTCTCGTAGGCTCTTTGAGAACTCCAAGTCAGCGCGGACGCTGTCGCGGTGTTTGAAGCTACTTATAAGCCCAGGATTAATATGCATGCGGTGCACCAACAGATATGTGCTCAGAGGAGGGACGTTGCACTTTGGAGGCAAAATAAATACCAGTTGCCACGGCTACCATTGAGCACCCCCCACCCCCCCATCCTACACATAGCATGCTAATAGCTGCCACCGCTGCTTCCTGATAGTGTGTTTGAGGAATAATTGTGGATGGAATTATTGAACCAAAGGCTCTGAGATGTGTCAGAGCTAAAGCCTTCTAAAGCTGCCGCTGCTTTCTTTTAATCAAAGAGGATCACCCTGCACGCGCGCGCGCGCACACACACACACACACACACACTTTGAGTCATGACTTAGGGTACATCAATAGCCCTTCAGATATGGTCATTAGACCCTCAATTAGCACCAGCTCCTTTGATTCCTGTCATGATGTGGCAAAAGAAGGCACAGTCATGCACACACCCGTGTGTGCACACTGGGTTTCGAGGAGCAGTCAAAGAAAGAACCACTCACGTTCATTAACAGGAAAACTACTGAGGAAGGCCGAGCCAAATTTAAAGCTAAGAAAAAAAAAGAAAAGAAGAAGAAAAAAAAATCTTTGAGCTGATATTTGACCAGGACAGACTCATGCGAGCAGAACGAGCGGGGCGCAGTGCTGAGTGTGATCGATGCTTTCAGCCTCCAGAGGAACTGGCTCTCTCGATTTGAGCGAACAGAAGGGCTTAATTTGCTCTCCAGCTTCAAAGCTCACTTTTGGTCGTTTGTATCACTCGCACGCAAACCTCCGACCGCGAGAAACTCCGCTGGATTTAACCTCAGAGCGAAGCGCTGCCCGCATTCTAATAACTAATCCTCTAATGCGGCTCCTGACGGCAATTTCGCTGACGAAGCAAAACTAAGAGCCGTGATTGAATGATGGAGAGTGGGTAACGATACATCTTTGGTAACTTTCAGACCAGCTCCGCGTTGCAGTGGTCCGCATAGTCACGAAGCAGCAAAAAAAAGGTTCAGTGTCACGACCAGCTGATTGATGGGGTCTTTCTGCAGTTTGCATGTTATACCCAGTTTGGATCGATGTGCTCTCAGCTCCGACTTCACTGTTCAACGACGTGCTTGTTGATTGGCGACTGTAGAGCTTCCGTATAAACCACCTTGACGCAACAGTGTTATGCAACTGCTACAATGCGGTTGTTGAAAGGGATCAATGAAAAAGAGGCGATCAAAAATCATTCGCCCTGGGAACAGTTTGCTTATGTGAAAGCCAAATGAAAGTCTTCATCTCACTAGCTTACCATCTTTTATTTAATGTCTCCTGTTCTTGGGTTTCCAGCAATGTTGACTTTGTGACTGTACTCACTTTGTTTTTTTTTAATACATGACAAGTTTTTCTTTTTTTAATGTGATGCTTCGATGTTTTTGACAACTTCCTCCACCAAAATTTTCCAACTCCACAATATGATGTTTCAGTCTACAGTTGAAACTAGTCAGCAACAAGTGCCAAAGCATTTCAAACTCCATTTAACTACTCCTGCTTTCCTTCTCGGGACAGAGGCTGAAGCAGCACAATGAACAGTAGAGTGCAGCTCACTGCTCCACTTACTGGTCATGTCAAGTTCTAGTCTTATTTGATCTCACATGCAGAGGAGAAAAATCGACTGCCTGACCATCTGACTCCACTTCTATAGGTGGCGCTATGGCCTCTTTAATACAGCGTCAATTGAACTAGTTCCAGGCAACCCGATTAGAAAGATAACAACAAATGAGAAGAGGACCATGAGACAGATGTTGCCGTTTGACTCATTTCGTTTGATTTTCACCAGCTGCATGTAAACATATTCAATCCAACAAGCACTCTTATCAGTTGAAACGAGCCAAATAACGACGAGTTCAACAAAACAAATGTAAGTGCACTTGTTTTTTTGCCAGGACACTGTGGACGCTGACTGTTTTACAGGGACGATGTGCTGCAAACCGTGTAACTCTCAGGACCTCAAAGAGGTCTGTACATTTACATTTCAAAAATATTGCTTGTCATATCCTGGGAAAACAGATTGCACACCCTTCAAAGCCAGCTGGCAGGAAAAAAAAACTGTTTTGGCAGCAACACAGCTGTCATCTATCAATGCTCGAGCAAAGTCTTCGATCCCTGTCGATACCATATTTATTCAAGCCAATGCAGCGTATACTTTATTTACATTGACAAAATACTGATGTGTTTGTGTCTGTTTGTGTGTGTGGGTCTGAGTGTGTGTGTGGGTGTGTGTTTCAGCTAAAGCAGGCTGATAGATGTTGGATAGGTGAAAGGAGGTGATTTGGTGATTTAAGGCCCAATTCTGGGTGCTAAAATTGGTTCCTGTCAGAGTAATACATCAAAGGGAATTAAAAGGTGATTGTGGTGTGTACGTCTGTGCTTGTGTGTGTGTGGTGTGTGTGTGTGTGTGTGTGTGTGTGTGTGTGTGTGTGTGTGTGTGTGTTTG
>JAUESF010000070.1:20429506-20445021 GCA_032274765.1 Malacoctenus tetranemus | reverse complement strand
CACACACACACACACACACACACACACACACACACACACACACACACACACACACAAACACACACACACACACACACTTCAAGCTGCCCATAAATTGGAGGGAAACAAGCAGTGTATCGTCGGCGAGGATTAGTTCGGGTTTAAAAGTGTAACTAATTACTTTCTGCTCAGCAGGCCGAGGCGCCGCTCCAGTGTATCAGTGAATATCATTAGAGTGTGGGTTAACTGAGATGTACACTCTCCTCACACCACAGCTGATGAGGGGGAAGCACCCGCATGGCCCTTGCCGCGGAGACGCCGCTCCGTGGCTCGAGTGTGATCTCTCCTCGACTCCTCTCCTTCATCCCCGGGCCTTCACACAACCAACCGTTGTGTTCGTCGGCACCGTCTCTCTCTTTGTGCACGTTGCACCGGGAATTTTTTGCCGAAATGTGCAAATATCTGCGTCTCGGGTGTCGGCACAAAAGCAGATGCCTGTTTTAGCAGCTAATAATTCCCACATCCTGAACGCGTGCCTGCAACGAGCTAATGATGTTCACTTTGTCGCCACGCTCGGTTCATGCTGACGAACTGGATTTTTGATTTCCTCCGTCTCTGGGAGACCTGTGAGATTGTGTCGCCACTCATGTACGGTGGAGAAGTCAAAGTCTGGCAGGCGAACTAAACCCAAACCGCCCAGCGATCGCATGGCTGACAAAGCTCCAGGTTAAGCAGCTTGCGGGGCATTTTTCAACATTTTGAGCTTCTTTACTGGAGCCTCTACACAGGCTGAGGTGTTGTTGTTGCTGTGTTAGCGATTGACACAAACTGAATGGGTTTGGAGATCAAAATTGATCGGACCTTTCTACTTGTTTGTGATTGTGCATAGTGTGAATCTCATCTTCAATACTCATTTATTCTCATCGCGGACTGTTGCCTCGTTGCTGTCACACAAGGGTTTCCCAGGCTGGGATCGATATGTACCATTCACTCCAACCTAACATGCGAACAGCCCCAGAGACTTCTTGCTGGACTCTGCTGGTGTCTTCTTTTGTTTTCATCGTGTCTCAGTCTTTGGAAACATCCCATGTTGGTGGTGTGCTGTGATTTCCAGGCTGAGTTAAACCTAAAAACTTGAAGTTTTGTCCCCCAACAAGGACGACGGAGTCTTCCAAGAGTCCACCGTCCTCACGGGTCTCGATCTGTCGGCTTCGCCTTGGTATGCAACCGTAGGCGTGTGGTTGAAAAGTCTGGGCGGAGCAGAGGAGATTAATGCGCGTGCGGAGACGCAGCACACACCCCCAGCAGGAGCGGAATAAAGCAAAGAAGTGGGAGCTGTATTGAAAGGAATGAGTGGAGGGGGGAGAGAAAGGTTCAATTACAAAACCAATAAAGTAGCTGTGTGAAGTGGTGTGGAGGAGAGGAATTACATCTCCATAGCACTGAATGGCCCGTAGCTCTTCCTGCCCGAGCTATCATTGTCTCCTCCTCCCACTGCTCTCCTGCTTTTAATTGCTATAAACTCATGCATATTCACAACAGGTGTTGAGCCCTTTTGGTGGTGATAAATTGAGCTATGTGGCCGTTTTGCATAGAAATGATGCATTTGTTTTCGTAGGCCCGGCGACCGGCTCGCGCTGCCCTTCTTTCTGTTCAGGACCATCTGTGTGGGAAAGCCACAGAAGTTCAGCATGGGTGGGGGGTGGGGGGTGGGGGGGGGGGTGAGGAAGTGGGGACACAAGCAGTACCTGTGCGGCTCCTGCCTCAGACCAGACGATTTGAAAATGGCAAACCAGGGAGAGCCCCACGTTACCCCCAAGAACCACAGGAAAAGTAAACGTGCGTCACTGACAAAGTCTCAGAAGCTGAAACTCAGAAGTGAGCTTCACAGGCCTCCTCCTTCACAGGCCTCCTTCACAGGCCTCCTTCACAGGCCTCCTTCACAGGCCTCCTCCTTCACAGGCCTCCTCCTCCACCAGGGTTTTAGAGCGTCTCACCTAACCGTGACAATTTCGGATTACGGCTGCCACACGTGACTCTTTCCACAGGCGTCGAGTCACCAGTTGTTTTTTGCGATTAGTCGACTCTTCGGATCCTATGCAAAGTGCAATTGATCTTATGTAACCATCTTTTGCTTCCAGCTTGAAGTGTTTAAGGTAACTGAAAATGAATATAATTAAGACGACAGGCAGTTCATTCAACTTTTAATGAACTCTGCAGCTTGTAGTAACAAACAATTCTTTAAATGTAGCGTAAAGTGCAGCTGAGTGGGGACCAGGCACTGGCCTGAAGAACACAAAATTAATAAATCGCTATCATTAATGCTGATGTTTAGAACCATCAATACAAGTACATAGATCAATGATTACGTTAATGCTAGCAGCTAACCAGCCAATTAGCTTCTCGAGACGAAATTGCCAGAAACTGAACCAGCCACAACGTGCTTCCTTTTCAGATGCTCGCGCATCGCCGACGTGCAGATGTTGCTTTGCACTTGCTTCTCTTTTACCTTGTTAAAATGCTCCCAAGTTTTCCAGGTCCGTTGCCGGGTAGCTGCGATGCTGTTCCGGCATAGCTTCTGCTAACGTCGTTGCTGACACCAGTCACCACGGCTGTGCGTTTGCGTCGAGGACAGGAAGACAGACAAGGCAGCAGAGGGTGCAGTGGTAGCTTTAGGAGGAAAACAAAGTTTCAACAAAATGAATAATTCCATTGTCAACGCTTTTGATAGTCGACGTAGTCGGGACGAGTCGACGAATCGCAGCAGCCCAATTTTTGATGCTCGGCATGGCCAAGCAGTCTTGCACTTGCCTTCACTACAAACCTCTCTCTTTTTGGTCTCTGGAACAGATGACCAGAGCCAGTTCAGCTGACTCCCCTCCATGTGGAGGCTCTACACCGAGCTCCTCCGGGCTGGTAGAGCTCCTCATCCCAACATGTGTCTGAAACACTTGTTGAACACTTTGAGTGACACCGCAGACTCTCTGCAGCTGTCTCTGTGAGATGAGTGGCTGACAGTGTGAAGTCCATTGCCGACTGATTGACCTTCCAACTGTTCCCGAACTGTTTACTTTGCATGTAAAAGACACTTGATTTTCTATTCTGCGTGTTGTGGGCGGGTCTGTAGGCCAAGTGGAAGAGGCTCTTTGAGGGGGGAGAGATTTTGTCAGCTCTCTGCTCCTCTCCAGGAACAGCGCTCCACTCTCAGGCAGGTCGACCTCCAGCAGATTTTGAGGCGGTGTGAGTGATCCTATCTCGACCGGGATCCTGACTTTCTCGTCTTCCGTGTGTTCCTGACTGAAGCATGGGGGGGGGGCAGGATCTTGGAGGTGCCCAGCAGCACCGATACAAACAAAGCGGAGCCTCAACCCCTCAGCGGGGCACCTTTTTGTCAGGATTTGCCTTTTAGCCCCCCCCTTTTGTAGCTCTGATGGTTTCGCCCTCTCTCGTTGGGTCCGCGTCCTTGGAGCCCCCCTGTCGATACCTGCCGTGACCTCCCAGCTAAGTGTGCAATATCATCCCTCAGGATCACAAACCTGTGCGTGTGTCTGTCAGAGAGCGTGTTCCTCCTTGTGTGAGTGGGGTGCATTCGCTCCCCTTCGTCACACGCATGATGACATACCCATGAATAACCAATCAGCCGCCCGCGGGTTGTTGTCCCGCTGTACCTATTGATGGCACGCGGCGACCTGCGGTGACTTCTCCCACGCCGGCGTCGCTGAGGAGTCCTCGCCAATCGATGCTTCTGATGTCTCCAACTGAAAGACGTCTGACTAATATCAATATCAAAAAGGAGGGAGCGCCGCAGCTCGCTCGACGACCCCCTTTGAAACATGTTAATTAGTTTCAGTTTGTTAACCGTGTGCCGCTTTGAACATCATTTCAGACTTGCAATTTACCAATTAGCTCGAGACAACAAATACCCTTCAAAAAAAAACCACGAGGCGATGCTCAATATCAAAACGCTGGTTTGATTTATCAGGTGGAATACGCGGCCTCACCACAATTCCGCTTGATTATATTTGCATGTGCTCGGCGCCGACACGAACAACAGTTTAATTAAAGTACGGGGAAGCTTGAATGAGAATGTAATTGAAGAGTAAATTGAATTATTGTATTTGCTCAGTCGTGTTGCCCTGTGGGTGTTCTCTGGATTTCATTTTACCTCGTCAAAACTCCTGAGAACACCGCTCGCAGGCGTCTCGCACACGTGCGCACACACACACACACACACACACGCCGCTAATTTCATTACATCAGTGACATGCATTCCCGAAGCCTCCCAGGCCTTTAAAATTAAAGCCTTTCACTTATTCGTTTCATGCACCACTATAATAAGTTTACTTTCAGTATCTGTTGTTCCTGTTTAAAAAAAGAAAAAGCAACATGAAAAATTAATAACAAAACATATTAAGAGGAGATATTCAAATGAACATGTGAGCACTGCGTGGAGATGTGTACAGATACGATGAAATGTGCACCGCTGTGTTTTATTTAGTCCTGCCTCACACGCGCTCCCTCCCTCCAATCATCCACTTGCAGCCACTCCATCAAACGCCGTGACTCCGGGGCAGAGCTGCCGAGCCCGCTTACGAATTAACATGGAGGCGGGCGGTTAAAAAAAGAGGAAAAGAAAAGAATTGCACGAGCACATCTTTTTTAATTTACTGGGGTATTTAACAAGACAGAAAATGTAAATTGACGCGACGGTGGCGGAGTTCATTCCAGTGCTTATTAAGGCCAAGCAGTGTCTGGGTGACGGCTGTCGAGACGGCTTTTTTTCAGAATGAGCACTACCGGCGCCTGCTCACCCCGTTTGCCTCCCATTAATTGCAGACCTTTTTTTTTTTTGTGACTGAGCGCCGTTGGGATTAATCCAACATAACCTGATACATTGAGTCTGATTCCTCCCCTCAGGACAGGTGAAACAAAGACATTTACGCCGAGGACTCGGATGCACCCAAGCTACCGTCTCCATCACGAGCCATTTTCTGCCCCTGTTGTCACTCAGTCCAGTTAATATGACTGTTTTATTAGTAAGAAAACTGCTGCGCGTATTGTGCCATAGGTGGCAGTGTGGGTTTACTGTAGCCTCTGCCACATGATCAGGGAACATAAAACAAGTTACATTGCTTACACTCAAGAAAACGCTGAGTTTGGGGGTGGGGGGTGGGTGGGGGGGCATCGTGAGCTGCACTCAGTTCCTCCATTCGCAACCTCATGACAGTTCAGAGAAGAGGGATGAGCTCAGAAAGCTAGCAAGCATCATCCAATCACCAAACGGCTCAATGAGGGCACGTGTTGAAGTGTTTCTGTGATTTGGTTCAGTTTTGCTCTGCTCTTTTGAAACTTTGGGCAAACAACATGATGTAGTGGCATGAGCTAGTTAGCAGAGATTAATTGGTATCTTTGGAAGTCACCAGTAGGGGGAGATCCTGCTGCTGCTGCTTCCAGCTTGACTGGTAATTCTCACAAAAACACCACCTATTGGTACAAAATGGTTTCGCAAAAGTGGGTGTCACTGGATGAGTTATTTGGTTTGCTGATGTCAGGAGCAATTGCTGCAGCGCTCTGTGTATATATTGCGTATACATTGGTGTACAACGGGAAAGACATTTCTGTTTTGAAGTGTTATGAGACGGCGGTGTGCTGACATGTTCGTCTGTGACAAAACAAGAGTGCAAGCTAAAATCAACTGACGAAGAGTCGTACAGTGTTTGTGTACTGCACCATGCTGGCTGTTTCCTCAAAACTTCACAAAACGAAAGCCTCACAGATTTATGAATCAAAAAGCAAATAAACCATGGTTTGGTTTTTATGTGTTTGATCGGCACTGGATCGTAATGAGACTCTTGTATAGTCAAACATGTGTGTTGATAAGATAACAGGTTTAAATGATCAAATGGGGAAAAAATATGAGCGTGGTATTTATCAGTATTCAGTTTGATTGGGTAATTTACTACAGATACATTATATCACCATGTCTCGGTATTGCCCCTATATAAGGTATTATATAGTTAGTCTCAAATTTTAGCTCCAATCTATTGCCAAAGTACAGAATAACACAGAATACCATAATGTGCCTCTTGGGTTTCATTATCTGCACATGAGAACATCAAAGATGTGCTATTTTTATAACAGGAATCAGGCTGTGAGTCATTGTGAAATGGAAATGTATCTTTAAGTCCAGGAAACTTGAGGGGAAAACGTCTTTAAATATAAACCAGCAGTGTATTCAAGCACAATACGTTCGTACTCGTCCCAACATTAACGTGAACAGTTGTGGATGCCACGTGTGAGAGGAAGGATTGTTGAGGAGGTGCTGTCTGGTGACAGGGACCTGGTGTGAAGATGCCAGCAAAGAGATTAAAAAAAAAACAATAGCCTCAATGTTCATCTAAGCAGTTCGAAATACAATAAGGAGCAGAACCAGTAATCATGAGAGTTTGTAGACTCCAGTCAAACCCTGCTCTCCACAGATAGATAAACATTATGGGAGGAGACAGTCGAATAATTCGGCTGGACAAAGTTCTCTGTAATTAAACGAGAAAAAACAGACTCACAGTTTGGGAAAAAAAAGAATTTTGCCCCAAATAGTTCTGGCTGCTCTGGCGATAGGGTGATTGGGTTTGATTACTTTTTACCAAATCGTATTTGGGACATTTGATTTAAAGGCTCATTAGCCAAACAATAATGCAATATAGAAGAAACTTTCTGGTCATTCGGCTGTGCTCACATTTACATACTCTCTTGGGTCAGTGAGGAGGACCATGATAATTCGAGCTGCAGTCTCTTCTGTACTTGGGGTTGGTGTTCAGGGTGAGGGCCCATCTGCAGAGAACAGAGTAAGAACTGAGTGGACGCAGTAATCCGAAAAAATGTACTCAAAAGAGGAAGAAAAAATTGTATAGGCGGGCAAAAGTCCAGAGAGGGGAAAAGTAAGAAAACTGTAAAAAATACAAGCATTAAACATGGGAGCAAAACTGGACTTCAGAAACAAGATCTGGAGACATACAGGCTGGCAGAGGCAGGAAGACAGAATGCGTCTTTTATACCCACTATAGGCATGAGGACTTGATGAGACACAGGTGGAACAATCAGGACGGAGAGCTGCAGTCAGCGTTCTTGAGGAAAGTTCCGAAACATTCACTCCAGCAAGAACAGGGAGCCTCAGTGTGGACACAGACGTGGGACCGGCGTCACAAATCAACCTAAACATAGAAAAGGCGTTAAAGACTTGACACACAAAGGGAAAATGACTGGAAAGACGGTTCCTCTCTGTGTCACACATCCATTTATTCTTGTCTCTGGATGGTGGGGTTGAGGCAGTCACAGGACGCTCCCCAGGCTGGAGTTCCTAACTGGTCCTTTGGATTTGTCCCATGCACACTGGTAATAAATTGAAGCCCATTGACTTTGGTTGAGCTCTGTCTGAGTGTGAGTCACGTCAGGAGGCAGTGGGCCAGCCTGAATCACATCATCAGTTGGGGGGATGCAACCCCCGCTTCAAACTTTAGTGGGACCATTAAACAAACCAGTGAGGAAGTCGTGTGGCCACATGGATGGAGGTGACAACTGAAGGTTTCACTTTCCAATCAGCATATTTACAAGCGCACTTTGTTCTTGCATCACTCTGGCGAGAAGACGAACGGATGGAATCACAGTATTTGCAGTTAGCCTGAGAAGTTTATTAATATGCTTATTCAAAGAATTACAAAGAGTCAGACGTCAAACATCATCCTCCCACCACCTGATGGAGCCTGACAATCATCAGAGCACTGATTGGCCAGGGAGTGGCGCCGAAGGAGCCGTGGTGACCGCGCTTCTTTACAAAACGCAACCCTGACATCCTTAATTGTTGTCATCTCTGTGGTTGTAAATATAGTAGTCAGGGCCAGAACCAATGAGGCTGAGAAGTCACTGAAGGAAGAGTCAGTCAGTAAATCGGTAGATAAGTAAGTCAGTCAGTGGACGGTTACCTCGTTAAGTGAATATCATAACAAACTGAATCGTGAACGGACGATTCCTAATGTGATGAGAAGGGAGTGGTTAGCGAAGGGGTCGCTGCTGAATAGAAGTGAAGCAGAGGGAGGAAGGAGCTGGCCCACAGCGGAGGCTGGCTGAAGGGAAGGCAGAGAAAAAAAGTTCAGAAAGTGAGATGTCAGCAGAGATTTTCAGATCTGTCCACATCCCGACATCGTGACCCACTGAGGTGGTTTATTTCAGAGCCTCGGGGGGCCCCCGGCTGCAAATGCTCTGTCTCCTTCAGATTAGACTTTAGTTGGGGGGGACAGCTGGAAGAAATGACAGGCGCACAATCAGCTGCACGTCACTTTGATTTCTGGCGGGGGGTGGAGGGTGGGGGGGGGGGGTGGAGTTTCAGGGCTGCTCCCGTGGCCGTGTGTCACGTCGGTCTGCTGGCGCACGCCTCGCCCTCGCCAAGCAAAAGAGGAAGAAGTAGGAGGTTGATAATTAATGTAATAATGCCACTAATAAAAGGCACTGATTAAATCTGTCCAACAGAACCACTTCGGTGCTCCTGCTGCTGATGAGATTTGCTCCTTTTTCCGAGGCGTTCTCTCGCACAGCTCCCCGCATGCTAACGGCAGTGTTTGGTGAGGGAGCAGGACGGTGCTGCGCCTCAGTCCCTTGGAATAAAAAAAAAAAAAAGGAAAAAAAAGCGAAGTCCTCGTCGCTTTTCAAAGGCCCCAGCATGCATTAGAGTGGAAAGCAAGACGGGGCTTATTTCATTACACTGCTGAGGAAAAACAATGAGCGCTTCTTGCCTAAAGGAAACAAGGAATGGGCCGTTAAAATGGCTCTTTTACAGCATGTCAATAAAAGAAGCCCCCTCTATCACGTTCACTCCATGGTTAATATGCAAGCGTATTAGTTTTCACTCGTGTTTCACTTGCGGTGGCACGTCTGTCTTCACGCCAATAATGCCATTCATACTGATAAAGAAGGTACATCGGAGTCGTGGGAGAGCAGTGGAACCTGGAGACTGTAACAGATCATGTTTTACTGACGCTCGTGTGCTTGAAATGCTGCGAGGAGTCTGGTCTCCTCTCGCGGGCGCGTTTGAAGCGAGGCCCTCTTTCATTCCTGTCCTCATTTGAAGACATGGACATCTGTCATGTCAGAGCTTTCCCTTTGGTTGGGTCATCGACGCAATCCTCTCTCTGCCTCGACCAAATCACCTGTGCGGAGACCCAAATTTGCAGCACTTTGGTCATTATTCTGGTAGCAGTCCTTCCCTCAGGACAAACTGATTGTGGACGCTTGGCACTATTAGCCTGGAACACAACCAGAAGTTGTTTTCTTTTCTTTGGACGTTCAATTTTCAACCTAAACAACCAAGGAACACTCTGATAGGTTGAGGAAGTACAGAAAGAAAAGGGGCGGGCTGTGTTAACAGGTGGGCGTAGCCCCCACCACCTGCTTTATTCTGAAATCCGCGTTCCTGGCATCTTTTTCCATTTTTTGTAGTGCGAGACGTGACATAATGATTACGTTTCATTGCTGTCCTGCCGCCACACCTTCCGGCCGCCCAGCACACCTTACTCACTGTTATGAGGACAGGATTCTCCAGGAAACCAGACAGTTGGCATGTGTGTGACCAAACATGGTTTTGCCAGTGACTTTACTGTAGTGAGCCGATTGGTGACGCAGTGGCTTGTGAGTGAGGCTGATTCACTTCTACTCTGTGTGTGCATGCATGTGTGTGCACGTACTAAAATATGCTACTTTACTTTTACTTGTTCAAAAAGGTGCATCACAAATGTAATTCAGTGTCGTGTCTGTTTAGTTGTCAGTCTTGTATAATATCCCATATATTTTGAGGAACAATGGTAATGAAAGTAAACTGAAAGATCCTGAAATGTATGAAAGATAAATATTTCTCTCCTAAATGCTCCGAAAGAAAGCATGAGGACAAATGACTTTAAAAAGGCGAGTTTCTACAATGATGCTTAATGTTTAATTGCAGCCTCACTACTCCAGTTTACCTACATTATGTGTGGTTAGGTGGCCCAAACATACTGACCATCAACAATCTGGCATGTCAGTGGAGACGCTCCAGTCTGACCTGGTTCAACGCGGTGGATGGCCAACAATGTGTGAGAATCAGATAAAGCTCTTAAACACACCACCAAAACGGTGGTTTTGTCAAGCTGTTTAAAGCGAGCGGGAGGATCCGTCAGTACTTGGGGCTACGTTTGCTCCCAGTCTGTAGTGTCTCATGATGCTATGCGCTCCTTCTCCCTCCTTTCTTCCTCCGGTAAACATCTAGCAGATGGCCCGAATTCTGCTTTTCACATTTGTTTGCGCACTCGGTAGGTTAAACCTGCTTGAAAACATCGGCTTTGAAAGTTGCTTTTTTTTTTCTTTTCTATTTTTTGGGGGGAGTTTTTTTTTTTTTTTTTTTTTTTTTTGTCAGTGGGAAAAAGTTTGATGGCCAGATCTCACATCACACTCCGAAATTCAATCAAGATTAGTGTAAGCCCCCTATAAGCTTCAGTAATTAGTGCTCCTCCAAGCACGGCGAGCTCGCCATTCAGCTAAATAAGGGCTGCTGCACCAGAGCTTAGAGTAATTGCCTTACTCTATAAATCTTCATTTCCCTTACACTTCATGCACTGCCTCCAGTTCAATAAGGAATTTAACAGTGCGATATTGCGTCTGCATATAAATTCCAGGGTATCATGCTCCACAAAGAGGTTGTAATATTGTGTTCTGGCTGTTCTCCACGTGGGAAGAGAGGCCATGCTGATTTCTCACCTCGCTGTCTGCCCTTGGTGTTGTTTGCTGCAGATGTGCAAACAATGCATAATAATTTGAATTGGATTAATATGCATTTATATCCCGTCACACATAATTAACACGAAAACAACACGATCCTTGCCAAAAAAGCGAAGCGAAAAAAAATGAAAAACTGATTATTTACCGTTTGCGGGGTGCCAACAACGATGCTCGGAAACAGTGTTTCAGAGGTGTTGCGACCTTCGGATTAGTTTCCACGTATGCAGTTAATTACCAGGAGATGAACGAGGGTGGGGATGGGGGTGGGGGGAGTGGGGGATCGGAATCAAATCGCGAATGATTTGGGAGACGCTGCTGTCCTCTGAAGCAGGCCCGCGCAGACTGACGAGCTGCAGATGGATCGTTCCTATTTATCACGAATGAAACCGTATTGGATTTGCCGTGTCTGCTGCTGCGTGTTTATCTGGCCTCTCAATTCAATAACAAGAAGAAACAATGATCCATTAAGGCCCCATGAAGGCAGGGAAACTGTTAAACACAGACCTGCTGTCACCACAGAAAACAAACAGTACACTTAGTCGATGCGATTCTCCCGTTTTTGTATTAAGCCTGCTGTCCACATCCACCTGCTTCCAAACACCTTCTAAAAGGATTTCAGGAATGGCGGATGAATTCAAAACTGATTTCTATACTTGCAGCTTCGACGCGGATGTGCTGGTTCAAGGAGTCAGACATCAGTGGGCCTGAAGCATCGCTGCAGCACAACAAACAATGACCAACGTCACTTAAAAACCAGCCAACAGTGACACAGGAGAAGCGTCGTAAGGCACAAGGAAGAATGGAGCTAGTATCAGTTCTCTCTGTTGTTCTTCTGGACTAGTGTGACAGGTAAGCACATCAACAGAGATCAGAATCATCAGCTGTGGTGTTTTAGTACCTGCTGAACTCTCTCGCTGAAGTTCCCATGGCAACATACGTCGATAAAAGAAATAACCACCTTTGTGGTACAGAAAATCCCAGCGTTAACCCTGAAGTCATCCTATTAAAAAGTGAGACCCAACCTTCATCGGACGCTGCCCTGGTCGCCGGGCCTCATTCGTTCATGTCGATTCTTCCCTGTTGTGCCAACCAGAGAGTTTCGCTCACTGTGAAGGAGGGAAATGATGTCCCGACTGATGACAGAGATCAGGAGATAGAGAGAGACGTGGAAATCCCTCCATACCTCTGGCAAGTTGCCCTCTGAGGAGAACACATCAATACTGGAACAATCCCACAGTGAGGTCAACCTGGGTCACCAGCAGCAACTGACCAACGTTATTACTATTATGATTAGTATAATGTCTCTGCTGGAGATTTAATGTCACTGTGGCTTTCTACTGAGGTCTAACTTTTAATGAGGTAATGATTGTTATTTTTTTCAACAGTATGATAAATACCACATAGTGTGATGTTTGCTGTGAAGTCACACATTCCTGTGATTTGGATGGAAAGTTTTGCTACAGTACAAAATAAGCTTCTGTGGATTTCCCCCGTTTTCCCTGAAAGACTTGCTGAATTTTTTTTACAGTGCATAATATTTTACCATGACATTCAGTGATTCCGCTTGAGTTGCTGTCTTTTTTTTACAGTGCACATTGTGATAACATACGGCATTACGACAACATGTTGTACTGAATGTGTTCAGTACTGTCAGTACAGTATATCATCCTCATGTGAATGTCATTATTTTGAATTTCTACAATACTATATTTTTTCTATTTTTAGCAGTAATCATAAATTCATCAGATTTTCTGCAATCGAACAGTATATTTTTTGAAGTATAAGTTTTATTGCGATTTTTTCTACATCATTTTAGTAATTGCCACTTCTTGTAAAGCAGTTTACTGAAGAAAACATTCACAACAACTTACTTCCAAGAAAACAGTAAACAACGGCACATTTCCACAGAACAATAAGTCTTGTCTGACTGTGTACAGTAGGAGTACTATTCCAGTGGTATTCAACAGGGTTTTAATGTTTACTGATAATTCAGAGTTTAATAATATCATGACTGTAAATTTGTGCAGTAGTTTGCTTATCACTGTGATTTCTATAATATTTGAAAACTATTCTCAGGAGTAGTGAGTAGGTACTAATGGAAAAGCACCATAGGAAGAGGACTTTGAGAGAGGCCCTGTGAGAGACGTTTACAAGCTAAGTTGTAGGCAGTATTAAAACCTGTTTAGATGCCCATGAAGTCAACTGCTTCAAAGCCTGAAGGTTAAGGCAGCACTTGCCTTCCTGTCTCTTTTAACCACAACAAGCAAAGATTTACCACTGCTACCTCAATGGCAACGGCGTGGAAGTGACGCCAAGACAACTCTTTTCTTTCTCAAAGCATTTTGTTTAGTGGAGGCAAGTAAAGAAACTGATTTTTTCCCCCCCAAACACTGTTCAGATGAACTGATTTAAATTCTGTTAGTGAAAGTTTGTTCAGAAAACAGCCGCATTGTCTCTCTGGTGAACAAAGGTTAGACTCTCTGTTTTGTATGTTCTTCTGGTGGTTTGTCGAGTTACCTCACGACGGCATTTACATTAGCTGGTGGGCTGAAGCTGCTGGGGGCAGCCTGGACGAGTGAAGAGCTCGGTGAGGGGGCCGCAACCGTGACCTCTCTGAAGAGGCGTCTACTTAGCTCGGCGGTGTCGGGATCGGAGAACGCTACGGGCCTAATGCGAGCTAAAGGCCGTTTGGTGACACGGAGCCGTTCCAAGGCCTGCAAACCACGAGGGGAACCGCTGCCAAGAATGGAGAATGTAGGATTTCAATAGGCTGATGCGATGCATATTCATTCCCATGCAACAGTCGCGCAACGGAGCCCTTTGTTGCTACTGTTTTTACGCTCTCAGAGAGCGCACAATAGAAGGCGGGTTATGTAGCTCATTGTGGTCTCCATGGCACTGCTGGAGTGCTGCAAGCTTTCCTACACATCCGTCTGTGGGAAGCACAGGATACAACGTCTTCTTATTATAGGATGCGCCTCGTATTATGTCGGGTCATTAGCCAGCAGTGATAGCTTGTGGTGATGATTACAAACACGCAAAGAAAAACCTTTCACCTGCAGGGTGGAAGCATGACAGGCTCAGACTGGACCCTGCCACTCAAGCCCCCCCCCCACCCCCTCCAAAAGCCTATTGATCCTGGTTGATCCATGGATCTCTGCAGCATATTGCTGGTGTCCGTTGTGGTTCAGTTCTCTGTGTTTACTCCAATGCATATTTTGTAGTTATTTGATCACGTATCCACGTTTTTAGGGTTTCTCTTGTGCCACGTTTCTCACCTGCTCCCAGCCTTGTCCTGCACTTCCCCCTCTGAATGTCCGTACCTCAAGGCTCGACACCCCCTCCCCCCACAACCCCCTTATGTGTTCCCCTGCTCATTTTGCAGCGATTGCCTCCACCTGTGTCCTGTCAGACCCCCCTAAATCCTATGTATCGACGTACCTCAGTCTGTTGTTCTCACCAAAGGTGCAGATGTGTTTTATTTGTTGTTGTTTTTTTAACCAAAGAAAGAAGCAGTTGATGGAATCAAACCCAATGTTTCATGTCATTGTTTAAACTCACTCCTGTGTTTTCTTTATGATAGGAAACACCTGCGTCATGTCTCTGGCAAATGATTGTGAATGGCTTCGAATAATGTGGTGTGATTGCGTCAGTGTGGAAGCTTTTGTAAGAGTCCAAATTAAAAGGTTTACATCGACTGTATGAAAACACAGGACCTGCAGCAGGTGCCCAACGCAGCAGAAGTCATTACTCTTTCATTACCTGAGATTCCGCCTTTGTTTTTTACTCTGCTGGTGACGTGAATATTTCCCGTCACACCGGCTAAATTTAGCATTATCTCTCCTGCTGTTTTTTTGCACCTATGTTTCACTTATCTTTTTTAACCACCTCCAAGGTGTTTTATTGAGTTTTCAGTCGGGCAGCACAGTGATTCAGGTCTTTCCATTTTCTTTCCTCCGCTTTGTTTCCGGTCTCAGTTTCACATGAAGCGTCGAGACAGTGGACGTCATTTTTGCGTGAAGTCTGTTCGGTGCCCCTCACCCACCCAGGGGGGTGGTCCCAGCCCCCCCAGGTTAGGATCCCCCCCGAGACACTCTGAGAGAAAGAAAAGAAAATGCAATGACCGGCAGACAGGTGTGTGAGACGGGTAGGTGCGCCTCATTCAAACGGTTTCGGAACTCACTGAATAATTCATGGGGAATCAGTGTTTGTGAAGCGCGGTTCCCGCACGCAGCCGTGGATTTGTACGTCGCACGCGAGCCGGAATAATCACGTAACGTCTGTCCTTCAGCGGCCCGCCGAGCTTTGCCTGGCAGAGGTTCCGCGTTGTCTGTTCATCTCCAGTCAGCGGACTCACTGCCGGTGACGGGGGCTGTATTTGTCTAACCCCCGGGTCCCCGTGTCACTGCCCCATTACATGCCAGCTCCGGTTTTTGTTCCATCGCTTTTTTTTTTTTTTTTTTTTCTGAACAGTGCTCCCTTCGCTCCCCCCGGGGCCGCGAGATTGCTTTGGTTATCGCGGAGAGGAGATTATTTCTGTCTGGCATTCAGCGCGCCGTGGCAGTTATCCAGTGGGATGCTGGCGGGTTCTATTGTCTGAGGGGGGCCCGGGGAGGAGGACGGGTCCCACACTGAAGACTGTGCTGAAAGGTTGGGTGTGTGTGTGTGTGTGTGTGTGCGTGCGATGGATCACACGCTCTTCGGCTGCCTGCGCAGCCCCCACGCCCCGGCGCAGG
>JAUESF010000070.1:20393372-20408732 GCA_032274765.1 Malacoctenus tetranemus | reverse complement strand
GTGTGTGCGTGTGTGTGTGCACACTTTTGCGGTTTGCTGTGTGCTGAGGAGTCTGTGGTGATTATACCTCTTTGCGTTGTCTACCACAGTGCTGCTTGGTGCTGCGATGATGGTGCATTCAGTGCGTTACACAAGAAAGGTCTCCTGGCGTGATAACCTGGTTTGAAAGGAAAGATCAACCCGGTACATTAGAGACACACGAGACACTGACAGGACGACAGCTGGACGAAGACCAACTCCTAAAGATAACCCCGCCATTTGTGAGAGCTTATTACCATCACATTCAGGGACGAAGCCCCATCCGTTCTCTGCTATCAGGCAGGAGTCCGTTTTTGAATAAAAACAAACGTACACAAAGCGATTCATGACTGCAACCAGCACTTGTGTTTTAAAATTGTTTGATGAGGAGGTGCAAACTGGCTCAGCCTTTTCTGGAGAAGTAGCTTTCATCTGCTGAGGGGCCTCAGTGAGTCAATCAGCAGTTAGATTTCTTTTTGGTTTTAAACTACTTCGAAGGACCATGAAAAATAACAATTAGATTCTGAATTAAATCGTATAAATAGATCAACTATTTATATTTTTACACATATCTATATTATCTATTTATCTGTTGCTGGAGTTACAATTGTGTGAAGTTGAGGGTCGAACGTTTGGCTCCATATTCTTTCACTTTATTGCAAATAAGAAGGAGCAAGAGCCAAGCTTGACATTGAAAGTAAAGCAGCATCAGGCCAATTCTGAACCTGAAACACATAAAGAAGCACTTGCAAGATCAGACGCAGTAGAAACCTGCTTTGGTATGCGTGTCCGGGCGGTTTGTTGGAGCTCCTGTGTTTTGCATGCAAGCAGACTGGTTGGGGAGAACAATGCAAAGCAAAGCGACACACCAGCCAGACCTTTTGAGAAGCTGCCTTTTTTTTTCTCTCTTTTTTTTTTTTTTTTACCCTCCGGCTAAGACTGTGTTTTATAATTAAAAGCTCGTCTCCCATCGGCCCTCTCCAGATGTGCTGCCGGGCTCGTCAGCCTCCTCCGCGCCACGGAGGAGCCGCACGTACAGCCGGACAGCTTGAACTGAGGGAACCGCGGTAACAAAACACATTTGTTTGGATAATTCCCGCCTCGCTCGGTCTCTGCAGGCCAGCATGATGAGAAGTGGCTGTCAATTTTTTTGGGGTTGTTTTTTTGCCCTCTGTTACGGGAATGTGTAAAAAAAAAAAAAAAAAAGATTTGTAAAACTTACTTTTCTAAAAAAGAAAATTAACCGACGTGCGTGCAAACCACTGAATCAAAGCTCTGTCGTGACTGTGAGTTTTCTAGAGAAGTGTTGATTTTAATTAGAAAATCCCGTTCGTCCGGAACCCCCATTAGGGGGCGCCTGAGATTACAGTAGGGAGTGAGACTGTTAAATGAAAAACCTTAATAACAGTCATTATACAATGTCATGCAGACCTAAGAAGTAGCCCAACGCTGTTGTTTTGAAGACTTTAAGGTCACTGATGAGTAAGTTGTGTGGGTAGAATGAGGAGAATCTAAGAAAACAGTTGATGGAGACTTCACTGTACTTTTTGAAGCAAGAAATACAAAGGTTTAGAATTGAAGTGAGCAGTTTTCTGTGAATGAAATATAATTTTAAAGCTAAATATTATCAGTTTGTCTCTGCTGGTTCCAGGGTGTCCCTGCAGCCCTGCAGGACCAGGAGTGCCCCACCTCTGGTTTAAGTAATTGAGCTGGTCTCATTGTGTGCCACATTGACGGTCCATCATGCTGGCGGTGTCGTTCAGCATCACCAGGGGCAGAAACGAGACAATGCTCTTTGCATGCTTTTATTCTAAAGCTGAGGGCTTTTGACCTCATCCTGAGTGAATTGAATCGGTTTTAATTTATTACTTTCAGTCTGACCAAATCCCACCAAGGATCGCTGGCTGGGTAAAGAGAGGAGGCTCCTTTTCCTGAGTCGTAAAGCAAGAATGCATTCCGAGCGCGAACTCGGTCAGGTGAATGAAACTCATCAGTTTTCGGCGCAGCTTATGAACCAGATGTAATCATTTGGAATTCCACGCGTTTAACTTATTAGATTTTTACCTTCCACTTAGGTCGCTCCATTCATTGACCTTTCAAAGCAATACACTCTGCCCGTGGTCATGAAAGAAAAATGTTACCCTGATACATTTGCAGCCTCACTGTGGCAGTGATGGATCACCTCCTGCAAACTCCGTGGAGGCTGTTCACGTCATAAAGCCCCGTGTCTTTGAACTGCTGTAAATTGTGTCCAATGAGTCCAATCAGGTAGCCTTACTGATTATTTTCCCTTTTTTTGGTGCAGTCACTGAAGAATCTGTGGCACGCCAGCGTGCACCCGTTGCCGGGTTGTGCATTGTCTGCTGTCCGATCTCATTTCCTCCTCCCGTGCGTGCATTTCACTCCGTGGTTTCATATCGGTCGTCGACATTGTGGCCGACTGTTTTCCCGTCCTCCTCCTCCTCCTCCTTTCTCCTCCACCCTCACCCCTCCACACCCTTCATACACATTACACACCAAAGGGGCCTATGAAGACAAATGTCCATCAGGATTTTATGAGCACTGTTTCGACACCTCAAGACCCCCAAGAAAGGTGGTCCTCACCGTTGACCCCCGCAACCCCTCTCCAACTAACTTTTCTTTGCAAGCCATCATAGTGAAGCTTTGTTTTTGTAGTGCAAATCTAGGTTTGACACCCTCAAAACCAGTGAATCCAGCTGAGTTCCCTGCCGCAGCCTGAACCCAGGACTTGGGAGCAAGGTCAGGTGAATGGTCTCAAACGGTTCAATTTAGGTGGTCTGATTCCCACCGACTCCGGTGGGCTGGACGTGGGCTAAAGAAGCTGCCGTTTCCATCAGGTTTATGAGGCACCAGTAGCATGAAGGAAAACACATCTCGTCCAGCCCGGTGGCTGAAAGCAACCCTTTGGTATTCAAGTCACACTCAGCGTGGTGCTGAACTGACCCCTTATTTCCTTCCTGTTGCTTTTAGGGTTTTTTTGTTCTTTTTTCCCGCTTTGGTAGATTATGCTCCTTCAACAGACTGCGCCCTTGAAAAAAGCAGTGAAGTGTTTCGGACACGTCTCTCGCTCTTCCATCTCTGTTCTGATCTGGCATGTCTAATTGAATGAGTACAGCTGCCCACACAGGTTACGTTGACCTGTCACCGTCGGAACATAAACACACAAACCTCTTTGTAGCGGGTAATTACTGTGATTCTGTGGTGGGATTGTACTAGTAAAGCTACTGTTTAGACTCTATAGATATTACTGTGAATTACACCTACACACTTGTTTTAAAAGGTGGCATGGAGTATGTAAGGAAAGGCTCACTGCACCACTCTGGATTCGTAATTAGTAACCTAATAGGTCCTAGTCTCCTCTTTCGTTGTGGAAGTTAATAATGTGATAACAAACAATTGGTGAATTACCACTCGTACCTGGTATGTTATGTTTGCAGCAACAACTTGGACCTCTTACCAGTTTGCCGTGCTTGGTGAACTTCCAGAGGGCGGGGAATAGAGAGTGCCCGATGCCCGAACCACTTCGGCCGGCTCCTCTTTGTGTGGTGTCATAGCAGCTCGACTTTGAGTCCTGAACTGACGTCTCGAGGCCCGACTGATGCTCGTGACTCAGCGTGGAATACGATATTTTGACCACGTGTAGTTGTGACCTCACTCATTAGATGATGACTAAAGGTTCGTGACTTTAGGAGAAGTAGACCATCTATTACGGGGAGATTTTTGCATTACAGCCCACTCTACCACCATGGTCCGAGCCAGTGACTGCATCACAGTATCCACTGGTCCAAACCTTTGACCAAGCTCAATCTCTTCACTTACGAACGGGACCCAAAACTACTTGGGTGAAAATGAGGCATGAGCCAACCCTGATCTAAAGTTAGTCCGACCTAATACCAAGTATATGGACACAGTTTGCAAAGACAAGAAGTCTCAGGTCACCTAAATGACCATCACCTGTGAAAAGACGTGGATGTTCTGCTCTATCCCAAGACCTCCGCTTGGTCTTTTTGATGTTTTCAAGTGTTGGTCTAGCCATCACCTAAACCTGCTCCTCCAGGAGCTTCACCCACTCCATGTGTTGTGTCTTGGTTCACATGGCAGCAAATACACCTTAACAAATAAAAAGACAAATTTAGAGCCAGTTTGTTTTCATCAAATCAAACATGCCAAGTTGTGACACACCTTGACAAAACTGACTTGGACTTCTGAGACACAGGGCACAATCTCAGCATCAAAGGGAGGATTGTAATCATTATAAAGGGCTATTGTTGTTGTTGTTGTTTTATATATATGTCTATATATAAACAGAGAGAAAGGGAGAGAGAGAAATAACAGAACCCTGAAATAAAGCATGCGAGAGAAACATAGAACTGTCTGATTATTTGTCCTCGAGGTAAAACATCCTGTCACCACTCCTGCTTATATCTGCAAAGATGCAGGCCTGCCTGCCTGCTGCCTGCCTGGGTGACACAAAGTTGTGTGTCAGCACTCCCACCTTCAATTTCCTCTGAGCTGTATATGAGCTCTGCAGATCTGAGTCCACCCAGAACAGATAATTTACACATTCATACCTGTTTGTTATTTGAAGTGCTGATCTGAGGGAGGGAAAAAGGGGGGGGGACCTGACAATGACAAAATTGTGCAGGAAATTAAGGACTTTTTTTGTTTTTCATGTTGCTCTTTCTGGGCACGTCTGTATGAAGACCCAAAGGGCATTGATGAAACAAATGCTAATATCAGGACCTCGGAGCAATGTTATTAAAACTAACACGAGTAACACACACAATGGATCTTACTGGCAAAAAAGCGAGTGCAGCAAAAAAAAAATGGAGTGTAGGAAGGCAAATGTAATGAGATCAGTAAATGTAAGAAGGATCCAAAATGCAATTTGTGCTGAAAGAGGGTTAAACATCGTGAGCAAGCACAATGAGTCAGATGTGGTGTCATTTAGCAAATGATACATGCAAGTGATACATTCAAACCAATGTGATGACCACAATTTGCAAGTGCAGGGCCTCCCTCATGACCTCGCTGTGGTGCTACGATGGTTTCATACATGGAAAGTGTTGCAGGTGTCGCAAAGAACCAGGAGCTGATACACCCAGTAAGGCACCTGTACTTGTTTCACATACCTGTACCGAGTCAGCAGCGTGGTTAGTATGGGTCTGGTGAACCAGTGAGACACGTCGTACAGTAACACACCTCAGATTCCCTGCTCCAGCACTTCACACTTGCTAATTGGCTCAAAGACAGAAGCATGTCTGCCTCTACATAGAGCAGCCACACCAGAGGTAGATCACGTGGAAGGGATCGTGAGGATGGTTGCAGCGTGGAAGGGATCAGGGTCCACCAGTGTCACGCCATCAAAGCTCAACACCAACATAATGAGCCGGACGCTGTTGGTTGAGTATCACTAACCTTATGAAGTCATTGTGGGGTCAAACCATGTTTTAGCAAAGGGACGGAATGGAACACAATGAGCTGAATGTGAGCATAGCAAAGGTTGCGAGGACAGTTTCGCAAAGATAAACTATTGAATGCTGCAAATGCAGCATGCATGGTGTGCTAATCATATTGGTTATGCTAGCATAGCATATGTAATCTGCATAATGTGAGCGTAGCATTCATGTACACATATATGATGCACTGTAAAATTGGCATCATCGTGACAGGAAAAGGGAAAGCATGTCACCCTCTTTATGGTCACTTAGTGAATTATAGACCTTGAATTCAGAATTCCACATGTTCATGTTTAATGAGTGAGTTAGCTGGCTGGCTGTTTACAGGAGGGGGGGGGGGATCCTCCTGCCTACCGCCATCTCACTTGATGATTCTCTGACTTGGCTCCTCACTGAGGAGGCCTGTGTTTTCTGCTCCAGCCATTATGTGCTTGGCCGGCTCCATCAGTTTACAACACTGCATTATTTATTTCTTTTTTTCTACATATTCAGCATAATTGAGAAACTGTGTTGGGGCGGGGAGGGGGGGTGGGGAGCAAAAACCTCGCCAGGAGTCAAAAATGAGCCATCCCTATTGTCACAGAGAGCAGTCACGCTGCTGGAGGTATTTATTCCCTGTGGCAGCGATAGGGACGGGGCCAGCCAGCCACCAGCCACCCCCCCTCCCCTCCCCTCCCTCCTCCTGCCTCCTCCCTCCCCCCTTCCCTTCTCAGGGTCTGCTTTGTGCAGCAGAGACAGCATCCGTTGCTTACTTGCTCACATGGAAAATGTGACATTTACAGGAGGGACCATCTATCTGCCCATGCTTCGTGCTCTGGGACGTATGTTGTTTCATATCCTCGAGTGAGGATTTATGCTCGTGATAGCAGCAGATTGGGACCATTTGTGGACACAGATTGAGCATTGATTTCTTTCTTTTTTTTTTTCTTGGAGCCACGTTGCCCCAAGCACAAAGCTCTCTAATCTGTCAATAGGCTAAAAACATTACAGAGATTTTAAATAATGGACACACTCACCAATATGCATAGTAAGTAATACATACCTGGGAAGTATGTATTATGAGGGCCGCACAGTGTCGTGGTGGAGGCCTTTCTGTTGCAGAGTTTGCCGGTTTCTGTCTTTGCGAACGTGCGTTTCGTCTCACAGTCTAAGAACATGCACAAAATCTATAGTGTATGTGTGTGTGTGCGTGCGTGTGTGTGATGTCACGACATGATTGTCATTAAACCTTTGTGTTTGATTTTTGCTTGTGAATTTCCGGATGAAATGTGGGAAGATGATTCGATATTTGATTCATTTCCTCAAATTTACATCTGCACTGGATGAAAATATTTGCTCGCGGTGATTGTAGTGACATAGTCAATAATACAGTCGCTCATCATCAAATGAGCTTTGCTGCTCGCTTGATTTCCTTCCAGTTGCTTTTTTGTTTTTTTCATGCAGAGATAGAATTGTTTGTGTCGATGACAAACTGCATCAGAGCAACTGACTGTTTTAAGACGTTAAAGTTTGTCTTGGAGAAAAATGCTTTTGCACTCTGCATGAGAAAGGCAGTGCAGTCACTTGAATGGTCGACACTCTCCTCTTTGGTCCCTGCGGCTGACAAGTCACTGTCACTTCACCTGCCCTTCATTCTGACTTAACTGCTTCATTGACATAGCCTATACTCTCTGTTACGTTATTGGACACGAGGTCCTCGGACCAAAGTAACACTTGGTAACAGCTTTGCACACTTTCATCAAAGACATTTTTGCATTTTTGGTGAACAATACAGCCCAAAGCCCCTTACTGTAACATCCAACATTTCTTCAATTATGTTTTTGTTCACTCTCAAATAGAAAGTATGTCAACAGAGTATTCTGTAAGGTGTATTATTTGCTTACTGTTCTGGTTTTTGCATCTTTTGATTATTGTACTGGTGGATATGACTAAAACTTCACATATCAAAGTGAAGAATCAAAGTAGCTCTAACGCTGAACATAGCTTTGATCACTGCACTCTGCACACACAACTTCACACACCAGTAGCGAGGGCTGCCATGGCTTCAGGGCACTCACACACACACACCACTGAGAGCAACTTAGGGTTTAACGTCTTGCTCAAGCACACTTCCACACGTGGACAATGCGAAATGTGGGATCCAACGGTCAACCTTTTATGGGTTGAAGGCCACCCCACTGGACTGGGTGAGTCATGGTCACCCATAGGTCCACCTGGTTACCTCAAAACCTCAGCAACAGCCCTGTCTCTGTCCAGGCGAGACTGATGCATGTGCATTCTAGAGCAGTTCTTCTTTTGCTACATTGATCGTTTTTGATCAGTTTTTCTTTACTTGTGTGATTGCAAAACCAATAGGAGCAGATTCTATGGCTGGGTCTATTGTGAAGCTCGCACTGAAAGTGTCATCACTGCTGTCAATTGAGATGTGGCTCTAAGGTGCATTCAGGTACTCACGCAGAGATGTTCCCCTTTGCTGTGTTCAATGTCCTGTTCTTGCTCTAAAGAGCCTAAATGACAAAAACACGATTATTTCAAAGCCTCGTCCACACTAAGCGTGGGGTTTAGCCACAGCGAGTCTCTGTAAATCAGTGACTATATTTTTGTGGATTCGGTGTGCAGTCAGTTTCAACGTCCTCTGCTTCAAATATTGGGAAACACAGGGGGATCCCAGTGGATGTAGGTTTTCATTAAACAGACCATTATAATGATGTGATTAAAATGAAGAAAAGAGAATGAGAGAAATGACTATATTCATGAGGCCCATACTGCACATTCTATTAGTCTGCTGCCGCCACCTTGAATAAATATGCTTCATGATGGGTCCCAACACTACCAGCCATTGTAATGGAGTCCCAAATTGGATGTTGGTTATTCTAGTCGTCATAATGAACCCGCTGACTGGGAGCGCTCAACATAAGCTCACAAATCCGCAACAGCAAATGTGTGCGAGCCCCAAAACACAATACTGCCGATAATTAGGCTTTTTAATGAGCTGGACTTGGCTATAAACAGGTCTGAAGGAGCATTTCTTCCACAGTTAGGGCCCGTTAAATGTGCACAGCTCTCAGCTCCCAGTGTATTTTGGGAAAAGCCTGGAACTCAAGCTGGCCACACTTGGAGGATGGAGGTAGTTGACCACCGAACAGGCTAATGATTTGACAGCAGTGTGTGCAGGATCATTTTTTATGGAGTTACAAAAAAGAAAAAAAAAAGAATTTTCCAGTCAACTTTGTGCCTGAACCATCGCTGTGTATACAGTGGTTCCTGTAGGTACAGGGGCGGGCTGGCTTTAATGGACATAGCATGACTCCTAGCCTCGCTCACAGCCTGCCATGTTAACCAGGTCACAGATTGGCCACAGTGACTTTTTTTGGGTGCTAAACATGCAAATTCTACAAGAACCAAGAGCGCACACATGACACCTGGTAGCGCTCTGCAATGATAGGAGCATGCACCAGTGAGGAAGGGGCATGGTACGAGTGACAGGCCTCAGAAATGCTGCATGGATGTCCCACAACACAAGACGGAATACAGTTAAATCTCTCTCTCTACGTTGGTGCACATGTGGAACTTGAGTATAGGGAGCTAGTATCTGGATCTGGGCAGCGGAGGTGGTTGTGGACGTCCATGCCAAGTAGTAATCCTGAGTTGGATCACGGACTTCCTGACAAAAATAATATTTAGTTCAAACTGAAATACAAACAGGTGAACTACTTTTTGATCCTCACACAAGTTAGCGTCAGAGTCGATGTAAGGTGATAAGAGACTTTGAGACAGTCCCATCTGTAACACTGTGTGTCATCGTCTCATCTCAACATTGGTAGAGGGGAGAGTCATGACCTAGAGGTAAGAGGAGCAGGAGCTTAGAGCAGCAGGGGCTGGGGGGCGGGGGGGTGTCTACCTCCAGTCCTGGAGGGCTGGCTTGCTTGCTGGCTTCTTTCGTTCCTTAGATTTCCAGACATCTCCCTGCTCCAACACAACTGCTTTACATGAGCATGATGTCATTCAGCTTTGCAGTAGGCTGCTAATGAGCCCTCATTGGATTCAGGTGTGTTGGAGCAGAGAGACACCTGAAAATCGGAGGCAGCCAGCCAGCAAGTGCGTCTGCCAAGGTTGTGACCAAAAGGTTCCTAGTTCCAGTCTACAGGCTGTCCAGATTGAAAGCAAAAGGCGCTGTGTGTTTCCAACCTCGGTACTGTGGGTCCCTCAGTACGGTTCCAAAGCACTCGGTCCCAGGGCAGTGAACTGTGACAGTGCACTGCTTCTACTGTGTGTAATTAAAGTTCGACGGGCACAGGATGGTTTGAACGCAGAGACAACCTCTCTCCAACATCAGTGAAGTAAGTTGAGTAACTGATTCGAAAGTGATGCTTGGCCAGACTCTCAACCTGAGCCGCAACCATCACCCGTGTTAATACCCAGTCATCTTAACTGCAAGGTTAACCCTGAATTGATGGTGGGATTTCTTCTAATCCTGGCTGGCCCTCGAACGCAGCATTCGTTCCGCTTGCACCTGCACATTGTTGAGCAGCCTGCCCGGTGCTTTGGTAGGCAGATGGCTGAGGCCTTTGTATCATCAAGTAGACAGTGAGTGAGCTGTCCGCGCAGCATCTTCATCAACTGTCACCAACAGGGAGATTGGGCCGAGCAGAAAGACCTGGGGTTATTGTGTCCTTTTGATAGTGTCAGTGCACAGAGAGCTTGCAATTTGTCTCTGCAACGCAGCCTCCCCCTCTCACCCAGCCTCTCTTGCGTCTCTGCCCACTGGGCCCGCAGTAAGTCACACCAGTCAGCTCAGCCCATTCTGTCAATTACATCGACTCGTTCAGCAAGGAGGAGTCTTAGTGCCTTTTTTCGCCGCTCAAGGTCAGCATTAGCAGGGTCATCGTGTGCATATGGAAGTTAGGGAAGTGGAGCAGACCAGCTGGTTTCATCCCGCCTCCGCCTCGTGACAGCTGCAGGTCACAGGTGTTGTGTTATCGGGTTGTTCATCCGTTCACCCATACATCTGTTTGTCTCATTCTTGTTACTGTTACGGCCTCTTAAACTGAAATTAATTACCACGGCTCAACTCGGAGGAGAGCACAACACATGGACAGGAGGCCACATGAAGTGTGCAAGTTCAAAAGAAAGAATTCAAGCTTGGTATTTGTTAGAATGCATTCAAAATATCTTGTGATTGTGCCTTTCAGCTGCTCTTACTCCACAGAATTCATTGTGTTGCCACCAAGAATTCAGAATAGGGATTTGTATTGTGCTTTCCCACCGCAATCAAAACACTTTATACTGTAAGGCATGTTCACTAGTATGTTCACACACATGCAGGCTCACATGCACACGCACGCAAGTAACAAGCTGCTATGCAGGGTGTTCACACACACATGATAAGGAGCTCCTTAAGGGGTCCAGCGTCTTCCTCAAGGACACTTCAGCACATGGACGGAGACAGGCCCATATGGAGGACCGCCGTCTTCTGGATTGAAGGCCAACCTGCTGTACCAGCAACACACACACACACAGAGCCACTGTCGATATGCTACCTAGTCCTAACATGACTCAACTGAGGGCATCCACAAACGAGTGAGGACCCAACAAGGGAACCCTGTTGCCCCTAGTAACATGAGTTCCAGTGAATTGGGGTCCACTCTGTGCACCGAGTGAATCAGAGCCAAGTGTCAAGCAGTGCAAAAAGAGGGAGCTGTTGAAAGAGCGGAAGTTGCATAACAACTCAGTACATTCTGCGAGTAGAAATAAATACAGGCGGTCCTAAAACAAACGTCCCATATCCCACATTTGGTTCAGACATGGAGGTGAAAATGGGAACCTCAGAGCTTGATGCCATACTATTCTTTGGTTGTGCTGTAAACAAGCCTAATGAAGGGAGGGACTTGTGTGTTCAGTTGGAAAAGGTTGGTTAGAACAGAATACAGTAGAATATATCTTTATTGATCACCCATTGGGGGACATTTGTCTGCCACAGCAGCATTCAAAAAATAAACAAGTAAAATAGGAATAATTAAGGAATTAAAATGAAATAAATAGAATAGGTATGTGCAAAAATAATAGAATATAGACTACTGACAGACAGAATATAGTATTTACATGACCCCAAAAAGAAAAATGTGCAAAGATAAACTGTATGGAGATGATGGGTATGGATCAGCCAGTGACACACACCCATTGGCTGTGTCATCAGAGAGCTTCCGAAGGTGACAGCTCCCAGAGTTACAACGGTAGTCTGAAGTGTACAGGGTAAAGAGAAAGTTCCTTTTTATTGGGCTATTTTCGCCTGGCTCATGCCTCCTTGAAGTAGCAGTTCATCCCACCAAGCAGCGGCAATGATCATAGGCACACACCCTGGCAGTTGTGCTCTTAGAAGGAGTTGGGTGGATGCGGACCGAACAGAACGAAGTGTGTGTGAAAACATTTTCAAGTTTCAAGTCAAAATAGTTTTTCACACTCATAAAACAAACATAATCACCTTAAAGGGAAGCGTCTTCCTGCTCATTTCAAGGTGTTTGTGCCCTATTTCAAGAGTGAATTCTTACTCGTTTCATTGGCTTTAAATTCGGGTTTTTGTGGTGTTTTATAACTAATACAGCACATAGGTTTTTTTTTCCAACGAGTAAGTTTATAATGGTGATCTCAAATCAGAGCGATTTGCTGCCGAAAGCATGATGTGGTCCAAGTTTGCTTAATGAAAATACAATCAATATTTAAGGAAAGTTCAAAGTCAGATATCACACCAAAAAAAAAAGAGTATGTTGGTGAGATAAAGTGGGAACGATTCTGACACTAATATTCTTCCTTGGCAGTAATGACTTCCCAGATGAAACAAGTAATAGGATGGATTCCTGGAAGTAAAATTAAAAAGAGTAAGTTATTTGATTGGATCTTCAAAAGGAATCCATCCGAGGTGTGTCTCTCCCCTCTGAGAGAGCTGCACGTCTCCTCTCCGCCTGTTACTGGTGGCACGCTGCGACGCCTTGTGCTGTTTAAGTAGCTGCCAGGAGGCTCCTCACAGCTCAGGGTCATCAAGTCAACATCTTCTCGCATCATTTCTCGGCGTGGCGTCAGGCATCGTCGCGTCTTCCCGTGTGTCCACTTCAACACACAGGGAGCCGATTCTTTCATACTTGTTGGCCCATTCACTGCTCCTCTCGGAGATGATTGAACATTTCAGCCACAGCTGAGAATGACTGTGATCCACACTGGTTCACCTGAAAGGAAAGTCCTCAGAGCTGCATCTGGTCTGATGGAAATGCAATGTTTCACCATGGCCTTGTGCTACATCATTATTATTATTATTATTATTATTATTATTATTATTATTATTATTATTATTATTATTATTGTTGTTGTTGTTGTTGTTGTTGTTGTTGTTGTTGCTAGTATCATCATCATCATTATTATTATTATTGTCATTGTTATTGTTATTATTGTTGTTGTTTTTGTTATTAGATTGAAAAATAAGATGACCATCGTGCATAAGTCACATTTGCGAAGTTAGTTTTGTTATTTTCAATGCAACTCATGGACGTGATCAGATAACCTGCGCGCTGGTTTTTCAAAGCAGGGTTTTCAGTATCTTCACATTCTTATTATTAATAATGTGCAAAGTAATGAATTTTTTGCGTGGGCACAGTATTTCTTTTTTCTTGACTTGCTAAATGAAGGAAAAATCCCCCCCACAAAAAATCATCCAAACCTTCACTCATAGTTGCTTGCAGTCTTTCTCAGCACAGGAAGCCTGCGGGTGTGCAGCATGCAGCCCGTGGGCCAAAACAAGGTCGAGTTTCACCCTCCTCGGACAGCCCTGCAAAGTGTTGAGTAAAAACAAAGTATCATGAACGTAACTTTGATCACTGGGACTGTTTTGTTGTAGCAAGAGGAACACAGATGGATTAATAAAAGAATATTTTCCCACTTATCTCAGGTTCAACAGAGAGTCTGGAAACGGAGATAATAGTGAAACTTGAACATTAAATTTTCCAAATCTTCACTGGTTTGTTAATGTTGTTTTTTCAATAGTCATGAAAGTGGTTTTTTTTTTAGTTCCTTCTTTCAGTGCTTGGACCAAGCAGAAAGATTAATTTGGGCTTCTGTTGTAATTTGTTCACTGCAACTCATTTATTACTTTACAAAGATCACAAAATCAATAAATGACAGGTCTTTAAACAACAAAATCGGATTTATTCAAGTGATAAATAGACACCACTTTTGTACACTTTTTTATGTCACCGTGCTAATGGCTCTTTCCACTTACACTGTGAGTGGGATTCACGCCAATATTTACTGGATGTTTCATGGCACTTGGAGTGGACACCAAAGTTGTGAAATGCTAAATAAAATATGCGAGCTGCTACAGTTTTAGCATCAGGGCTTTATAACTGTTGGTCGGCCAAGCGATGTGGTGTCATCTGTTTCATGTCTACGGTTCACACACTCGCTTTTCTACTGGCGCTCTCATCTACGCTTCCATCGGGAAGCTTTGCAAACTGAAACTTTCCCTCTTTCAGGACGAGCCTTGACGTCTGTGTGACCTGTGACCTTGACTAGCATCAGATGATTGTTGCTTTCGCGCCGTCAAAAACGTCAGGGCACAGACCGCATGTTTGACCCTGTCTGCTCTAAAAGCAGGTGCAACTTAAGAAAAAGAAGGCAAAAAACTTTCCTATGTTTAAATATTTCATGGTAAAATTTGCAAACTCAGCTGCAGCTCACGAGAAAAAAAGTTGCGTCGTCCAAAACTTTGGATTGTGTGAATGAGCACTGAAGCACAGCTGTTTTGCTCTGCCTGTGTGCACAGAATAACCATCAAGTCTCAGCGCAGGTTTGCATTTGCTTTAATATGGTTCAGCTGATGCTGCAGAGGGGAAATCGGGCAAACAAAGGAATAAAAAAACGAAGGTTGAGAAATAGAGGCGGAGGGAAAAATGGCAGCTGCTCCTGCAGTCGGGACGCTGCGCTGAGACGACGTGTCAGCAGATTTGCTGTGTGGAGACGCGCCGGCTCGGGCGGCGATGATGTGAACGTCACGGCCGCGGCAAAGATTTATCAGCAGGCTTCGATCGCTCATGCAAATCAAGACAAAATGCAGCAATAAGCGCCGCTAAATACGGCCCAGCTTTGATTTGTGCGTCGCGGCAGCATCGCTATAGTAACAGTGCAGAAGCTCTTAAAGGGATTGTGAGCCATGACCCGGCACACAAAACTGGCATGTGAGGCATTATTATTGCTAAGAGGAGAGACTCTGGGAGAATAAAAATGCTTTCGGAGGCCTGATGTGTGCAGGGGAAGAATAGCTGAGCAGATATTAGTGGAGAAATACAGCCGATAGGAGGAGGAGGAGGGGGAACATGGAGGCCCCCCCCCCCTTTTGTGAAATGTGGCATGAGAGTCACACCGAAGGCGTTGCGTTCGCACGGAAGCTGAAATCTGCACACCGAACCTGCTCTCTGAATCTCAGCTTTCCTACAAGCGTGTGCATGTAGAGCCGCCTCGCATCCCCTCCTACATTTAACCTTAAGAGGTTGACGTGGAGCGGCTCATGAATAACAATGGTCCTGTGATTGTTTACGGGGCGTCGGGACCACAGCCGAGGGGGAAGCCCGTGGAAAAAACAAATCGCGGTTGTGTGTGGTGTGACACGAAGGAACACCAACAGCAGCTGGAGAAAGCGGGATTGGTCACATGTTGTCCCCGTGATGTAGACTGTCTGGTGCAATAAAGCATCAACGTCCCAGAGTCTGGGTCACGACCTCCAAGCTTTATGGATCGTCAAAGTAGATGTGTGTGTGTGTGTGTGTGTGTGTGTGTGTGTGTGTGTGTGTGTGTGTGTGTGTGTGTGTGTGTGTGTGTG
>JAUESF010000070.1:20352507-20370975 GCA_032274765.1 Malacoctenus tetranemus | reverse complement strand
TGTGTGTGTGTGTGTGTGTGTGTGTGTGTGTGTGTGTGTGTGTGTGTGTGTGTGTGTGTGTGTGTGTGTGTCTCACAAATCCGTGTGTTTTCTCGTTGATTCCTTTCCTGTTTTGTTGTTTTCTGTATCTTTTGAGATGCTTTATTAACTTTTTTTCTGTTTAGTTCAGCAATATTTTTCTTACTTTTTTATGAGCCAGTTGTTGTTAATAACACATGTTGACAGCAGGAGAAAGCTCCAAAATAGTGTTTTCTGTTGTAGTTTCACTCACTTTCTCATTGTCTATTCTGTCTAAGGGTTACGGGGGGGTCGCTGGAGGGGATCCTAGGTGAAAAGATGTCACATTGCAGAGAGCTGTGATGACTTGGAGTCATCACCTTGAATGCATGTTTTTGGGAGCTAGAAGAAACCCGTTCACATACAGGAAGAACATGCAAACACCACGCAGAAAAGCTTCACCCATGTTCAAACCTGTGACCTCTATGCTGTGGGGGCGGGACCTCTGACCTCCACGTTATTGTGGAGTCACCAGATCGGGTCACCTCAGCAAAGAGTGCGGCTGCGAGCGCAGTTTTGCTTTTGTTTCCCCCATCACCTTAGTTTGCTCACACAGCCTGTTGTGGGTGAAGCTTTTACACTGTCTGTGACCTTATTCAACACCAAAACAGAATCTCTTAAAAAATGCCAGAGAGGTGTTGAGTGAACTTACATGAACTTGACGGGAAAATCGGTATTTTGCTGTGGCTGTGTCTACAGATCTTAGTGCTGTAAACAGGCCTGAAACAGCATTAGAAATCAGTGAATATTTCATGGCCTGCTGCACGCTTGTGTTTTATAGTCGGACTGGCTCCGGCTTATGTCTTGAAATATCAATAAATAAGACCGCAGCAGTTTCTCTGAGGTTCGCAGTTTGTGAAGTCTGAATCCGTCTCCGTCTCGCATCATCTTCCGTGTTCTCGCTCGCCGCCCGTTCGGTCTCTGCAGAAGGCAGGTTCCGAGCTATCAAGGCCCCTCCGAGCAGAAGCTCAGCTGTCTTGTTAGCTGCAGCAACACTGATGAATGGAGTCATTAGGTGAGAGCTTCGGGCTGGCTGAAGACAAAGGTGTCATCTCTTACAACTAGACACTTATTTACACTCTGCACCCAGAATGGAAAACGTCCCAGCTTTTACAACCAAATGTCCTGATGGGACTCCAGCCAAACTTCTGCACTTTTTGTTTTTAGCTGTGAGCATTCACTATTCATATGTTCGCGATGGTCCAAACTTTCGGTGTTGGCATCCATTTTTTCTCCTACTGTTTGCAATGCTTGAGACTTTTCCCGAGCTGTTAGCTGTTAGCATCAATTTCTTCAGTTGTTCCAACACTTGAGACTTCTTTTTGAACCACTAACTCAGGATGAGCATATACCTTGATTTCTATCGTGTTATTCTCCAGCTTTTTGATTTTGAACATTAAGGCAGCTACAGACTCGCTGTATAGGCAGACAGGAAAAGCAACTTCACACACACATTCTCTAAGGGAGTTACTGTTTAAAGGACCACATTATCCTCATTAATGTTGTAGAGAAGCTGGCAGCATAAATCACACATCTCCATGCCAAAATCCCAGTTTGAAAGCAGCTCGGTGTAACATGATATATTTAAACTTTCCCTAATGTTAACATTGACTAGAACAGCAGTTTGTCTTTAAGAAGTACGGTGTCCCCTCCAAAGCTCCACTGAAGAGCTACGAGAATCTTATGTTTTGGCTGCTCAAGCGCCCACAGAGGCACCTCAGTGAACACAGTGAAATGTAGATTGGACAAGAGCAGACAGCCCCTCCACGGCCTCTGGAGCAGCAGCAGCTGCAGGAGTCAGCTGTGCGCATCCGTGTCATTTATCATTCGAGGAGCATACTCTTCGGTAAATAGATAAATATGGTCACGGCATGAAATGTAATTTTGATGTGGATAATATTTCTTAAGACCATTTATATCAGTCTTATGTTATGATTGAATTAATATCCAACACCTTCCTGTTCTTTGTCTTTGTCATGAGGTGGGCAGAGTGGTTTTTTTTGTGATGTATTTATTCAGAATCAATGTTGTCAGTTTGCATACATCCGACTCGAAGGAAGCGTCCACATGCTTGGCTGTAAAACCAGTGTCGGGGTCTCTGATCAGGTGGTTCCACACTGGTTCTACCTCTGCTCCTGTGGTATTGTCCTCCACTCATGCACCCCATCACCACTGATCCCGCCCCAGCAAAAGGCCCATCATTCAAAATTAGCCAATGACAACATTTGAGCAACTTCCAGTGACTTGAGTACAGCCAATTTCAACTTTACTTTTTGAGGAGCTGGCAGCACTCATGTGACAGGGATTTTGCGAGTATGCTGTGGTGACAAGCATGAAGTACAGAGGCCTGCATGCTTGAATCATTCAGCCACCTATGGAGTCAGTCATAGCTGCACAGTCTGCATGTTTGGGCCTTGGAAGTGCACTACAAAGGCTCCAGTCATCCTGACTGCTCGCGACCGCGGCTTTTATGATAGATTTCTTCCTATTCAAATTGGGTAAACAAATGCCTGCCAGCGAGCTGAGGCACTGTGCGCATTTTTCATCTCCTTCCATTAATGCTGTTTATATCGCCCTGTTTCAATCCCCAGAAGACATCAGGAAGGCATCTCAAAACGCCTCGCAATCAACATTCACTATCTGCATAACTCAATTAGGCCTTCAGCGTGACTTTGAATGTTTTTCTTCATTCCCTCTCACTTCAATCTCCTCGCTTTGCTCTCATTTTTCTCCCTTCTTCTTAATATCAAGGACTTGCTGAATGACAGTCCTCTCTCCTGTTCTCAGAATAGAGCGTGGGCAAAAAAAAAAAAATGTCTTGAAGATCTTATTGCAGTCGCCTGTCTCTGTCATCAGTTTAGGGGGACATTCTGGAGCTGGGGGGAGGGGGAGGGGGCTTTCTGCTGTTCTTGCACTTCTCTCCTTCTTGCTCATACATAGCAATGAGAGGAATTGTGTCCATCTTGCCAACTCGTCCAGATATTGTGTCTCCTGGCTCAGTATAACTGCAGAGAAGGGTGCAAACATCAGCGGAGGGGCTGGAATCTGTTTGGTGCAGCATCAGGGATTTGATGGTTGTTTTCTTTTTTCTCTCTTTTTTTTCTAAATACCTAAGACTTTTAACATAAACAATGCCTGGATTCATTTCACCAATGATTGTAACCCACCGGGATTCTCAGGATTTTTACCATAATCATTGAAACTGTTCCAAACACACTTTGTTGGTGCATTTAAAGATCAGGAAGTAGACTCATTTACAAGCAGCCATAGAGGCCCCATCAGTCAAGGGTGAAAATGTTTGGCACAGCCAGTTGTACAAAGTCACAGACCATCAGTGGCCATCATTTTTACTGGTCCTGCAAACTCTGTGTGACTTAACACCACCCGACTTGTCAAAATGGTCAGCTGAGAATTGCAACCTTTAGAGCATTCACAAGTGTGTGATTTTTATAGAAGTATTATGCAGTGAACCCTCGCCATAGCGCAGTTGGCCTTTCGCAGCTTCGCAGATTTTTTTTGTGCAGTTTTTTAGGTTTTTTTTGCTTTTTTACAGTGTATGAGCGTCCTGATTGGCTAAGGGGCTGTATGCCAATGTCAATCAATCCCCTCCGTGCTTCATCTCTGTCCGGTACAGAATGCATTCAGCTCGACAAGTTTATGTTTGCAAAGTGTCTCCACAACAAAACTCACAATGCCGATGAAACATTCTGCACCGACAAAGGCAGCTGCAGACGTGCCCAAAAGGCAGGAAGATGCTCACTATCACAGAAAAAGTTCAACTTCTGGACATGCTGAAGCAAGGTAGAAGCTTTGTGGCTATAGGGCGCTATTACGGAACACAGCGCTGTATCATAATTATAAACAACAAAGCTAAATACCTCACAGATTTCACCTATCAAGGGTGAAAATGAGAGTTCACTGTAATACAATAAATAGAACGATAGAATGTAAGAATGTGTGTAAGTCATAGCAATGAAAACTAAACTAAATAAAGTTACATAGATTTATACACAAAAAAATAAACGATCTGTGAATTTGGCTCATTAAAGCTGAATAAAGTTTCCCGAATCATCATTTGCTCTGCTGAATGGCTGAGCAGGCTGTTAAAGGGTTAACTCTCCTGAGTGACTGTGCAGATTGATGTTATCGCTGCGATGATGAGTTGAGGTTCCACAGTAATCACTCCGACCTTCCTGATTCACTGGGCCTGAATGCTCATGAGCATTTTGCACTTGGAACATCTGTTGCAGCGGGCCGGTCTTGAAGCGGCGCGGTTCTAATGATTAGTTAGCCACTGATCAAGGCCCGTTTGCGTTTGATCTATCAAAGTGGGAGTTTGTCGAAGTCGGGGGGGGGGCGGGGGGGATAGAGAAACTGCTGCTGACTGATTCCCTCTGATTATGCCACTGTGAAAGCCAAAGACCCGTTTCTCCATCTGATGGGTCCTGTACTTATATTACTGAGGATGGCCTCGATCAAAAAAACAGAAGGCCGTTGATTATCCGTGGCTCTGAAGTCACGTTTTTACTCCGTGGTGGTTGTTGCTCCTCCGTCTCTTTGATAGAGTTGATGAGGAATTTGTTTATCCACTCTCAATGCATCAAAAGCCTACGTTTTTGTTGTTTACAGCGTCGTTTGGGGATGTTAGGCCAGTTTTCTCTCAGAGCGACGTGAAGTTCGAACACGAGGCAGCACCATGTAAAATTAATCAGTGGGGGGATGTGTAGCACCACTAAAGCAAAGAGACTAGGAGCTCTTGATTCCCAAAGCAGCACTCTGAGATGACAAGTGCTCTCCAGCACCAGTGAGAGGAAAATAGTGCAAATTGACAAGGTGTGAAGGAGGCAATGTAGGCTAGTGAGAGAAGCTAATTATACCTCTTCCATCTGCATCCTCCTACTTTGTTTTGTTATGTATTTTGTGCAGAGGTGGACCATATACCGTCCATGTGACAGAAACATTCCTCATGAATACAGTGATCTCCAACTTGAGAAACAGCTGTTTCTCTACTCTTTTGTTCTTAAAATTAGATTTGTGGTCACCAAAGATCTCAGAGTGTCAGTCAACAAAGAAAAAGAGTTTCGTATCAATGACACAGTCTCATGTAATTTAACTCTTGCTATTCAACTTTTGATCAATCAATCATCAAAAATCGGAGCGTTCTTGCCTCTCACTTACCACGACCGAGGTTACGCTTGGTTGCGTCGTCTCTTCATGCAACAACTTTCAGGTTAACAAAAAAAGGGGCTGCTGTAAATGAGTGGTGTCCAAACTGGGTCCTGCAGGGCCGTAATCGTGCAGGTTTTCAACGTCTCTCTCTGTTCAAACACCCCTAAATCTGAGTGCTGTGTCAACATGAGCATCTGCAGGAAGCCTGGCAATAGCTTATGAGAATCCAGTAGTAGTAAGTCAAGTATTATTGCTGTTTTTTAGACGTCTTTATAAATGCTCCATTAATCTTTAATTGCCCTCAAAACAAAGAACATAGTTTCTCTGTGTGCACCATCTTGGAATGCACAATATTGACAATCGTAGAAGATCAAGAGTTTTTTCCTGTAACCAACATAATGATAACAATTCTTGTTACACCTTTTTTAATACACACCTGTAAACATACAAGGCTGTATATTCATACATTCCACAATGCTGACAGGATTTCGCAAATTGACTTGCTGCCCTGAGTGGGATTTGCTGATTGGACCAAAGGCTGGACTCATTTCACTCCACTCAGTCCATGGGACTGATCAGCTGAACTGAACACACAGGTATTCTAGCTGCATTACTGCACAGTATTCGATACTTGTTTTGCATACATTCCCTGCTCCAAGTCAAAATTCATGCAATATAGCTTCGAGCCTGACCAGGTGAGCCTGTGAGTCAAGACTCAGGGGAATACTTAAGCATTTGCCACACAAGAGAAATCCACTTGTCCAAACTCAGCCAACTCACAACCTCTCCATCACCTTTCATGCATGCCGTCCGCTACATCGCATTAAACATAATGAAACGTATTTACCCCCCGAGGCTTCTTAAACAGCCCAGAGAAACTGGGTCAGTTTATCCCCTGATCCATCAAGGAGTCATCACCAGCGAGATAGCAGAGCGATGTAGCCTCATCACATTGCTTTCGAGCAACATGAGTCTGTGCGGCTGTGCAGAAAGTAAAATCAAACAGCTCCTGATGTCTGAACAAACGTGGACGTGGATCAGGCTAAATTCAAGCAACGCTCCGCAGCACGAACAAAAAAAAAGAAAGAGCAGCTTTTTGACAACCGGCACATTATGTCTTCATTTGCACAGTGTGCGCAATACCAAACAGAACTGAGAATAATCACTATTTTCCACATGTGGTCCAGTCAGAACAGCGATGTTTGATTCCTGTGTCAAAACACATTAACGTGAATGACACCAAATGAAAAAGCCTGTTTCTTTTTTTTTTTCTCCTCCCTTCCTGTAAATAGTGTGTGAAAGCGTTGGGTGCACTGGGAATGATTGAGATGGTGGCGGCAAGCTGAGCGGCTAATTGTGATGGAGGGGAGAACTGATGGATTTAGATGGAGAGCTCAACAAAAACAAGTGCACAGGGACTGGGAATAATAACCTCTGAATAAGTGCGCTTTTGCTCAAGTCCCGAGCGGTTCGGGACCCTCCGCTAGCACGTTGCATGATATCTCGCAAATACACCTCCTGTATGTTTAAAGGCCAATGCACACTCTGTCATGAGGAGGATCTGAAAACAGCCTTGGATGAATCATAGGAACTTTTGTGAGGGCTCCTGCACAACGAGAGGTTCCCTTCTATTCACAGCATCACTCAGCACGGCTCCGCCCAGCTGTCTCTATGAAAGTCACACCACCTCCCAGCGTGTTGGGATTTATTGTGGCATCGCAAGTCATCAATCACTTACCATTCAGCACGAGACACGCACACATGCAAAGTTGCATACACACACACTTCAACAATGGAGGACACTGTGACAATGTTCACCTCTTTTTTTCTTGATACTATGTCATTTCCCACTTTTTGGTGAATTAACAGAGATAATAAATCACACGGAGCCCAAGAAAGGCTGAATTGGCACTAATAGGTAAGGGCCAATAGATAGCACAGTGTGCGATTGAAATCTAACAGTTTGTGAACTGCTACAGGAGGGTTGTCCCTTCAAGTCAGACAGACAAGAGGTGAAGGTGAAGGAGTGAGAGTGACTTGTGCCCACCCCAGTCACTTCCACTGTGGGCCTTATGAATGGCATGGGCTGAATGAAGAGGAGTTCCCACAGGGGGGTCAATATAGGACCCCTTAACCTAAAGTCCTTTCCATGTCCTGCATTTATCTACAGGTCTTTAATTGTTAAGTTAGTGACTATATGTCTGATTGGTTTCACCATTTCACAGTAATTTCAGGGTCTCATTAGGGGAGAGATGGGAACACTTATGCAGGAAGGGGTGTGGAACACAGCAAACATTGTGTGTTCATATTGACAAGTTCTTTGTGCCCTTTAACAAATGAACGTTTGCAATCAGTCTTTGCTCCACCATAGGACCATAATGTGTCAAGGAGAGTTGACTGCACAAATTCGTCTTTGAGAGAAACCTCCAAACGTTATTGTCTTGACTTTAATTCCGTGACCTCTGTAGAGGGATAAAGCAGAACATCAATCGCCAAGCCCGTGATAGCCGCTGCTGAAAGAGCTGTGACAGATTTCCCTGCTTTGGAGCGGCGCGGTGATGGCCTCAATAGATTTGGATTGATGCGCGCCGAGGCGCTGGAAGGTAACGCGCTGAGTGCAGCGTGTGAGCAGTCAGGGTCAGAGGTCAGCGTCGTGTTGCCTTCTTGTTTTCTTTCTCTCTGCCTGCAGCTCGAGGATAAATCTGTACTTCCTTTTGCGCGTCCTCGAACCGCTCTGACCTGCGGTACGTCTCCTAAAGTCTTCTGGGGAGCTCGGGCAGCTTACAGGCAGCACGTCCAACACAGAGCGTCGCTGACGACTGCAGTGCCGAACATACGATTTGTACAGATCTTGTGAGAAACCGAGGAAGCATCCACCTCAAACTCTTTCTGTATGCCTGAAGCGGTGTCAGCAGCTCGACTCCAGGGGGCCTTGTGACGACGGGTCCTTCCTGAACTTTGAACCTGGGTTCACCGTGGCCGTCTGGCACGGCTGCAAAGTTAGACAACGACTCATCTACTGTATCTGTAGGTTACTTTCACTTTGACTGATGGGAAAAAAATTGAGCAAGTTGTGAATTCTGTGATGCCTGTAAAAAAGGGAGATTGATCAGACTCTAACTGTGAGGGCCTTCTAGCTGCTTCCAGGTGTGAGTACCTGCCCCCCTCTTCACGTTCCACCTGTGAGTCCTTCAAAGTTTCCACTCTTATCAGCTAAATTGTAAATTGTTGTGCAAGCACACTTCTGAGCCGGTACTTAACAGCAGTTTGGACTCCTCGGGCTGTAATTACTGGCTGGATCCGTCTTTATGTAGATCTATTCTAGCTTCCCTGAATAATTGTCATTAGAACATGACACCGAGCTGTCTGTCAAGCCCATCCCAGGTGCCCCCACTGCCTCCCCTCAGTTCTCTTAAGTCACGGCTCCTCCGTCCCAGTCATGCAGATGAGCCACAGGTCAGGATTGTGGTATTTAAATGTATTTAAATGAAATTGAAATGTATTGAGATGAGCACTCGTGCTGCCTGCGAGCCAAATTACTGTGATTGCTGTGTGCATTCATGAGGAGATGTTGTTCCTTATTTTTGCTGCCGTCCCTCTGAGGAGATGAGCTCAGTCAGACACCTGCAGCACTCTTATCTTTCATTACACTTCCTCATTGCGCCGCGAGACAAGCTCCATCCCCGCTGATATCACACCGTCCCCGAACACGCACCTTTGATACACCGACACATGGACATCATGATCGACGTGGCCACACATTCTGTTGGGGGCTTTTGTCTTAGTTCATGCTCGCTGTGGTTCATTTTGTCTTCAATTTCCTTCTAATCCACCCCTTTGTGTATGTTCCTGCTTGTTGTGTCAGTCCATGTCTACACATCCTGCTTTGCTCCTGAGTCTCATGGCTTTCCCCTTGTGCTCCACCTACTGATTCCCAAGATTTTCTCCACCTGTGTCTGATGAGCTCTCCCTGCCTCCTGTGTCGTTTGTGGTTGCGTCCTCATCCTCTGCTCTGCTTAGTTTGGGCCTTCTGTGTGTTTTATATTGGAGTTTTGTGTGGTGGACTATGTTTTGGCCTTTGGTTATTATGGCAGAACAACTGGGAAACCAATGAAAAGTGAGAGTGATCATTTTGCTTTCAATTTTTAAAAATCATTTAACACGACAAAAGCAAAAGAAAGATGCACTCAGAAAGCAGAAATCTCTGCCTGGTGGCCAGTGTCCATTCAGCATTCACCAGGCACCCCGATGTGCTCGGCTTCGCGGGTCTCCCTCGTGCCACTGTGGCTCAATGAATAAATGGATGGGGTGTACTGAGGAGGCGGGGCTCATAAAGTGCTGTACACTGCAATCAGTATTTTTGCAGCACTTACCAACGAGCATCGGAGGAGGGATTAACACTGACCCGGTGACCCGAGGCTCTTCGTTCCACCGGTGAGCCACTGTGCTTAGGATAACAGGCATGAATGAGCATATCGGTGTCAGAAATGCTCCCACTTCAGCACTGGTGCAGAGTCTAATACTTCAGTCAGAGGGCCTGTAATTCCCAAGGTTTTTAGTAACGATGTTTTAAATGATTGTTGTGTAAAGAAAAGAAAAGGTGCCGACACTTAATGGAATACACACACGATGCCACTAAGCACATTAATGTGACTGAATCAAAATAATGCACCGCTGAATTAGCGAGTTGAAAGAGGCACTTGACGCCTTAACTGATACTTAGGGTAATTATGCTGGTTGTGGTGCCTTTTCTCTCAATATGCTAATGTGTGGTGTTGCATTTTAAACAAACTCACTCGTACACACTCGTGCAGACGTGGCGAGGGCTTGCTTGTGTTGGCCGTGTTGTGACTGAGCACTCCATCCTCCTCGTGGAAAGCACAGGCTTCTGTTTGTGCGTGATGTCTGAACACGCTGAGCATGTTCATGCGATTGTGAAGGGACTGTCAGGGATTCACTCTTACTGAGTGAGAACCCTGTGTGCTATTCACAACAGGTGGTTGAGACGAAAGCATGACCTAGAGGACAGTACATGATGTTTAGGTTGGTTGTAGATTGCATGTCTGAGCACCAGAGTTCCATTTTGAATGACTGAATTGATGCAGCACAGCTCGTAGGTTCTCTGTGATGACAGTAGGAAGCATAAGTGATATGTATCTATTTTACGAGTGATGTGCACATTGACCAAACACTTACTGACCTCCTTGCGTCATACACAATAGTGCTTTCTCAGTGCCACTTTTCCTACACTTTATGAAAGACAACTGTCAAGATTTCGATTCGACCAGCACTGTGCTAGCTGGAAAAGGTCTTAGCTGTGAAAGTCCCTGTTTGAAGTGTGAAAGTAAAGTAGGCACAGGAAATAGGTGACTCCTTGCTCTGTTGACGTGCACCGATGACCTCTGACAGATGCACACCTTTCACAACCCAACAGCCTAGTTTTTTCCCCGCACTTTCAAGCAGACAGCCGTGCGGCTTCGAAGCTTTTCCAGGCCAGGTCCACAGGCCAACTGTGGAGGCCAAAGCATGCAACCGGTGCAGGTTCAAAACCCACGCAGGAGGTTGTTCAGCGAGGCTCTGTTGAGACCTTTCCAGAATGGCTGCGGCTGAGTGGTTGTGACTCTTTTGGTCGTATGAGAGTCAATCCAGAGACTGGCGGGTTTGGTCCCCGTCTCGCCCTGTCCATGTGGCGAAGTGTCCTTGGGCAGGACACTGGACACCCAGCAGCTGCCATGTATGAGCGCCTTATATGGGCCACTGTCACCATTCATGTGTGATTATGTACATGAATGGGTGAATGACCATTGAAGACACATGGAGACTGCTGATGCAGGCTATGGTTTATGTAAGTTAAAGTCTATTCAATATTCACCTATACACATACGCTATACTGTATTTACTCTCCAGTATATAATTGCCATTACTCTGTTTCAATAGGTTTTCTTCTTGGCAATGGAGAGGCTTTCTTCAGGTATTTTTTGGAATAGATAATATTGTATTGACAGAGATCCTATGTATTGAAAAAAACAGGAAAACATCTGCGATGGAAAATACTTTTCAGAAGCTCTGTATGTGCAGCAGCGGCAGCAGCAGCAGCAGCAGCACAAATAGGGCCACATTTATAAGCTGGTTCATTCAGTCCTACACATTCACTCTGGAGTAAAAAAAATGTTCTTGTATTTTCCTTCCGATAATTTGCTACCTGAGGCCGTCGGGAGAGAAAAAGGAGGAGGGAAGCTTGTAATTTATTTCTGCTGCAAGTTTGAATCCTGCCGATGTGCTTGTGAGTGAAACGGCTGCACATTTCTAAACCGTGTTTATTCTTTCTTTACTTTTTAAATTTTTTTTATGAACGACTTCTAAATCCAGTCAAGATTTCTTAAAACGTGGGGAGGATGGAGGTGGTGGGTTTTGACATGGATAAGTGACAGTTTCAGTGTCAGTTAGAGAGGACAACCATCCAATTGTGCACCCGGCTTAGCTCTCAAGGCTGAATCACCTTCGGCATTGATGTGGCTGAGCTGTGCGAGTTCCTCCTTTTTTGTTTTTGGTGCAATGGACCACTGGTCCTGTGGGAATTAATGAGGCCAGTGGCGACATCCTCCACGCTTTCACATTGCTTTTGTATTGGGGAAACGTGAGAGGAGGTGTGGTTGTGAGAGGTGATGGAGGCCGTCCCAGCTCGCGTTGGACGGAGGCAGCGTGCACCGGAGACAGCAGCAAAGGGTACGCGGCAGAATATCGTCACGACGACTGTCGCTCCTGATTTCTTATTGGTGGACGGTGGGAAAACGCATAATTGTGTATGCAGATTTGACCTGCTTGCCTGCCAGATGAAATTTGAAAGTCAAATGTTGGACACGTCGGGCCGTGTGGGTGAGTCCAACTTGTCAGGCGTTTACAGTTTAGCAGGTAGAGGCTGCCTAATGGCACAGTGGACTTCTTCAACTTTTAATGAAAAAGCATGTCGCAATTTGTGTGACTGGCAGGTAGTTTGTTGGTTTTCGCCTGGCCCTGGAAGATTAAAGACACATTGTGTGTATTTGCGATGTGCTGTGTTTGTCTTCTTGACCACACAATAAGCCACAGTGAGTAATGGGCCCCGAGCAAATTAAGCAGCTTGATTAACTCTCCAATATACATCGTGTCTTCACAAATGGTGTGTCTCTTCTTTTTTTTTTTTTGCACCTAATGGAGTCTCTAAAGAGCTTATGTGGCGAGAGTTTGTGGTGAGTGTAGCCTAAAGCTGAGAGGGGTGGCAGCTGATGCTGGAGCCGGAGCTGAAAACGCAGTTAATAGCGGGGAAGGAAAGCGAGTTTCGTTGCATCTGCAGCCTCGGCGCCTAATGATGATTACACCATCACTCCCAGCCTCACCGCGGGCCGCGGAGCTGTACGCACCAGCAATGGGAGGCTGACGATGTACACATTGCATCATTGGCACTACATTATTGCTGTGGGGATTCCATTCAGTGAGTCGTTGGGTCTGTAAACTGCTCGAAATGATACTTTTCTTGGAGTTCTTCCCCTGGCGGTGCTTAGACCTCGGTTTCCTCTGACGCCGATCATCAAAACAGACACATTACCGCTCACGTCCTGTTTTGCGATACATATCGAAAATCAGTCCTGCGGTGGAGGCTCAGAGTTGAGCTGTTGCTCCACCCCATCAAGACACGCCAGCTGAGGTAGTTCGGCTAATCTTTCTCTGCCACGGAGTTGGCCTGAGATGCACCGATCTCCCACTCGGTCCAGGAGCAGCTGGTGGTCGAAGCAGAGCTGCCAGTAGCCAGGGGACAAGGCTCCACATCACCACCGCAACCTTACTGGACTAACCAGGAGAAAGACTGGACTGACGTTTCGAGTAGAACAGAATGGTGGAGCAGTGGGGAGCAGTGTTGCAATCAGTCGGCCCGAGGCTTTATGTTTCCAACCTGAGGTACTGACTTACACCTCACTTGTCTATCTTTGCTGTTTTTTCTCTTCTTTTCTTTCAGACCTGTTTGCATTTGTTCGCAAAAATTAACATCATGAAAGGTGCCAGTTTGTCATCGAATAAATGTGTTTTAACTTTTTCAAAGGGGGGGGGAGCAGGTGATGAGCAGGTGCTAGTCATGCTCTGAGTCAAATTGTCTGCATGCAGTGTGGAACCTGCCAGCCCAGTATCTAGAACTGGGAGAGGGTGACCGGTTGGAAACAGTAGTGAAGGACATAATGACATTGGAGGAGACACAGGATCACACAGGCCAACTAGAAAAACCATGCAACCAGATGTGCTGCCTGCGAAGCCCACCCCAAGCAGCACAGCCAGCCACCCGACTCGCAAGTCTTCACAAACCTCACAGAGATTCCACACAGATTAATTCAAATTCTGAGGAGCACGCAGAAATGCAGTCTACAGATCCTCATCTTTAGCAGTCTGCTAAAAGAGGGAGGGAAACACATGCTGAGGAGAGGCCTGCAGCAGGTTGCCCGCTCTCCTCCCTCTGAGCGTGGGACACACTGGGGTTCATGACGGCCCACTTCTGTGGGGTGGCTCAAATTGGCTGCTTGGTCCCTTGGTCCCATCGAGTGATGAGAATCATCAAATCTAAGACAGAGAGTTTATTGAAACTGCTTGAAATCAGAACCCCACATGAGATCCAATAGTTGGATTGTACTTGTCCAGGTATTTGTGTGGGGTCACATTTTTGTGTCTGAAACTTGGTACTAACAGGGTCCACTAATCTACAAAGGGGGCACACGTGGGATTGCATTGCCAGTTGTCTAAGGCAGTACACATTATCCATTCAGTGTGTATAAATTCATTTCCCTCCAGATCAAACAATATTCTGTCAGATATGGAGGCTAAGAAAACAGTCACAATGTGATTGTTTGTTCCTGCATCTACAGTGTGTGACAACCAACTCAGCCTTTACTGGAGATGCTCTTGTTATTGTGCAGGGAGGCATCTCACTTGCTGGAGTGCCACCAGTCTGATAGGTTCTATTTTGCTGCGTGCCTCTGCCTACATCTTGCTGTCTCCCCTTGTTTTTCAACAGACTATCCCAATCACAACCATGCAGTCACATTGTAATCGGTGCTGTTTGTCAGCCGGGGCTTCATCCAGTCTTTCAGTTAAGACTGACACTGCATCATGTAGCAAACCCTCATCCAGAAGCTCCGGTTTGCTCCATTTGCCACTCACACTGAGAGTGCCCACTCTTTGTATGTCCGTGCACTGTTGTTCGTATCATTTGGGATCATCATAGTTCAGGCCCACACAGACAGCAGTTATGCAGCTTTCCAAAAAGTCTGTTGAAAGTTCAGTGAGTGACACTGAGTTCCTGAATTCTTTCTAGTCGTTTCTTTGTTGTTAACTGTCAGCAATAATGACAAAAGTCTCACTTCTAACATGAATGAAGTGAAGAAGCTGATGTTCCCTAAAAAGTCGAATAGAGTGTCGTGCAAGCAGCCGCTGCCACTTTACTCTTCACTTCACTTTATACAAATGTCAAAACACTGAAGTTGTCCCATTTTCTCGTTCACTTTTCCCACTGTTGATCAAATGCAAACGTGCTGTGAATATTTGGGCTGTGACATCACTCAGTGGTGCTGAACCCCACTTCCTCCGCCAGTCCTTCCGTGTGTTATTTCCATCTGAATCCGGACGAATTTGGTGCCGTTTCAGTCAGGGTGATGATCCCAGCTGATGGACTGACACACATGACTGGATCAGCCTCGCTGCGCAACAGCGCCAGACAACTGCCTCGCTCGCTGCCTCGCTGGCTCCACTTTTCATGGAGATCAGAGTTTTTGAGGAGGGGGGGAGAAACCGATAAAGACGGATATTCTGATGTGGTGGAGAGAAGCCATAACTTAAAGCAACACATTGAGAGGAGTCACCACTCTCTGGATATAAATATTTAGCGAAAGGGCAAATAATTCAACCTCCCGGACCTTCCAGCGTACTTTGAGAGACTTTCAAGATGAAAAAAGCCTCCCTCTGCTGCAGGACAGTGCTTATAGAGTTCATACGAGTCTGCACACGATAGTGCTTATTCTGACACTTCTACTTCCCACTCTTTCCACCGCGGCCTGCCAAACAAACCCAGACGTGCAAAGCAGTTTTGCTCTCAGTCGGTTGTTTTTTTTAATGTCGGGTCTTCCCGTTCATTGTTGGCTTTTACTGCAAAAAAATCTATTTCCTGTCATTTCATGAAGTTCATATGAATGATTGGCCTTTTCATCTTTCAGTTGGCGTCCTTTTCTTTTCTACGATGGACTTTTGAATGCGCACTAAAGCTGTAACACTGCGCGTTGTGCCTTTGAGCGATAAAGGGGGAGGGGGGGAATAAATGCAAGATTTATTCTGCCTTTGTCTTTGAAATGCTGCTGAACACTTCAAGACTTGGACAATCAATGAGTTGTTTAGACGTCTTTGGATGATGCCTGAATGTATTCAGCATCATCATGAGACCCGGCAGAACGAAGCTAACAAGCAGCTCATTGTGGTCAGGTGTGCTGAAGCTGGGACACACTGACACGGTGCAGGGCCAGAAGGGCCCACTGCTGCTCAACGTCGTCCATCGTGTGTGTGTGTCTGCATGTGTGTGTGTCTCTCTCGCAGTGTTTATCTCACCGTGACCTGTGCAGCATGTACACCTCGGGACTCAGCAACACATACTTTCTCCCACTGAGTCCATCTATCCTCTCGCCCCCCCAATTCTTTTCTCTTCAGTCCCCGACATGTTTCAGTCTCTCAAACCGTCTATGCTCTCAGCTCTGTTCTGACCAATAAAGACCGGACAGCTGAGCCGAGTTTTAAACTGTCGCACCAATGGCAGCAGTCGAGATGAATCTTCCTGGGAGTGCACTAACTAGGTTGTCTGTGCAGCTGTGAATTGGGATGTGCCCCCCCTCCCCCCCACCCCTGCCCCCACAGCTCACGAGCCTCATGGGACCGTGGCAGAACCAGGCGCTGGGTGGAGGTGTCGGCCGGCAGCCTGAGATGAAGTGAGGCGAGGAAGGTCAGGAGCGACAGGGACGGCAGGTCGGAGCTGGAGAGCGAACAGACGGGGGAAATGGAGGTGAGGGGGGGATAGAGATAGAGAGGACAGTACAGTGAAAGTGACAAAAGGCAGAAGGGCTGCAGATTTAGATAAGAGCTCCAGGTGAAAATATGTTACAGCGGTTGTACAGAGATAAACAGAAATTGATGGTGGAGCTTTGCAGGACGGGAGAGTTCAAAAGATCTTTCGACTTCCTCCCAGAATGTGTGTTGTTTTCTGTGTCGCACTCAAAGATCCCTTCATTGCTTGGGACGACACCCCAAAGGACACCTCTCACTCCTGACAACAACAGGAAATGAGTAACATTTGATCATACTTCCAAAACGTGTTTGAGGATGTTTACTGAGTTGGAGTCCATCCTGCTCAGAAGGGTTCGCATGACTATCTCACTAAACTCTTGTTTACCGGAGGAGCGCTTCATTATTCTGAACTAAGTTCCCTAGGTGGGATTAGTAAAGCAGTCTGCTGTGGGTAACAATACCATTGGTTACAACTGGTTGTTTATTCCAGCTCTTTGTGTTGTCACTACTTCCACTGATACAGCCATACATCAAAAAATGCCAGCATCTCCCTTCCACTCAGTAGTTGTCCAACTTTTCCTGTCACAGCCGTCGTAGAACGAAGAGAAATTCCTCCTCTGGAAGTGGGGTAATTGGCACCGGAGACCTTTTGAATGTTCCAGCAGGCCACGGGCGATAAATCTATCACAGCCCCTTCTGACAGCATCCGTGCCGCATGCGTGCAAACTGAATGTGGTGTTCGGGTGGCGCTCGCCCCTCAAGGAGGGAAGGACTTCACCTGGAGGATGAAAAGACGAGCAGCTTCCGCCAGCCCGGCCGGCGAGCCTTCCTCGGGACCACTCCATTAGGACGAGTGCAATGTGCAGCGGGAGCGTCGATGATGCATTTGGAACATTTCGGGCGACCCCGACCTGGGGTTTTTTGAGCGTGGGCCGCGGCCGCGGAGGAGTTTGGGTGCTCCATCGGGACACTCGACCGTGGACAATCCATGCGGAAAACGAGGACATTTCCAAGGGGTCCTAAAATGCAGGGGGCGGGGGAGTGGGGGGGATTGTGGTCCAGCCATCAAAAGTGGGTTGTCCTCCAATTCAAAAGTTGGTAGCTTGACCCCTTCATCTCAGCCTATTTGTTGAAGTTTCTTGAAGCTTTGAAACCCAAGCTGGTGTGAGGAACTGTGCGTCGGTAGAGCCCTTCCAAGGCCCTCGCACAACATTTCTAATCCTTTTTTTTGTTTGTTTATTTCCCTGTTAAACTTGGCAACAGAGCTGGTGTGTGAGGCTGCTGTTGGTGTGTTTTCTCACCGCGGTTCAGTTAATATTTGATGGCGCTGCCTTTTACGCTCAGGTGTGACCCAGCACGCTGAGTCACAGCAGCTTGCTTTGACTGTCAGGTTTGTACACTCTCCGCTTGGATCCCGGCCTCGCCGAGGTAACCTCACTTCTGAACAGATGGTGCGGGGAGAAAGCACTTACTCATCACTACAAAGGTGAAATCTTGTACCCTCCAGTTTTAACAGGCCTTTTTTTTTTCCTTTTTCTTTTTTTTTTTTTTTTTCCCAAGCGCTCCTCTCGTCTTTCCTGCTGGATTTACTGTCAGAGGTTGTTTCTGTTTGATTCACCCGAGGGGGCTTTGAGGCAGCCGCAGTCAGCCACAGTTCATTTCTTCATCTCGGCTTTTTTGCGCTCCAAGATTTGAAGAGCTATCCAAGTTTATTATAACCCAGCTCCCGCTTTGTTGTTTTGGTTCATATCAATCAGGGAACCTTGTGTAGGTGTTGCACTGCGTGCGTTCCAGAGGTGTTTGGTCTGTTTGGTCGGCTTGCCGCGTCCCACGCCATCACTCTGGTGTGTCATGAGGAAGTGATGATAGATCGCCATTAACATTTGGTGTTTTGCTTCGTGAAAACAGGTCACGCCAGAAACACAAGCTCCTCAACATCCATAAGTGTAGACAGTGATACAGGGAGAAAATGCTCATCTGTGAATACATGAGGAGTACATGAGGTCAATAGGTGGTCCATCTGAATCATCTCTTTTTTAATAAAGAAAAACAAAGTAATAATAATAATAATAATAATAATAATGGTAATAATAAAAATAATAATAATAATAATAATAAAAGCCTTCACAAGTACATGACCAATGTTAGCATTATTACTGAGGGTGTGCTTTTGTT
>JAUESF010000070.1:20293800-20317441 GCA_032274765.1 Malacoctenus tetranemus | reverse complement strand
TTGCTGCAAGCCCCCCCCCCCCCCTCCCAGGCTCACTGATCACCTGCGCTGCACTCTGTACACGGGCTGATGGCTCACTTTGTGTGACGCCTCGAAGAGCGCCAGGTGAGACACCTGTTCTGTTCTCTCAGTCAGCATTTTGCTTGGACTCCTTCGCAGTGTTCAGCTCATCACGCTCCATGTGATGCTTCCACCTTCTATCAGTGGGACAAAAACCCTGTGTCCAGCCAAACGTTGTCACCCCCCCACACACACACACACACACACACACACACACACATACATCCTCTCTGTAGGAAAGCAACTGTGTGCGGCCTGAGGGAACCACCTCTAATTCAAAAGATCCTGATTTCCCATTTCCATTTCCGCAGCACTTTTCGTTTTTCCAACGACGGATGAAATGGCTTTCATCCGTCAATCCAAACAAGGTCAAAGAGTAATACATTTTTTTGCTTTGGGTCCAGCTGGATTCCCAGCAGCTTCCAGGTTATATCTGAGCTTTATCACAATATCTTTGCGGAGGCTCATGTCAAGGGTCCTGACACCGGGGGGCAGTTCATTTTGCATGCGGGGGCGGGGGTGGGGGGATGGGGGGTTGGGGGGGGGGGTCCGAAATAAAAGGCGTCAGGGTCCTAACAGTCCGAAATCATCTAAATATTTCATCAAATATTTTGAGCACAGAGTAACTCCTCACGTGGAGGGCCTGTCGGGTGTTTTTATGAAAACTGATTATCTGAGTGCGTATAGCACACCTGCTACTGCGGCAGCCCTCCCCCATCTATCAAGCAGGTTATTGCAATCAGGTGCCTGCACGCCAGCAATAAAAATGGCCTTTTGATTGAATAAGAGCGAGGCAGGCTATAAGAGAGAGGCAAATGCACTTTTATAAACTTACTGCCTGGAGTTGCCCAGGCACAAGACAAATGTCTGCGTTTTGAATGATGGAGCGAAATCTCATTTTTGTCTTATGGAAAATACAGAGTGATTATGGTGATTTATCATGTGTTTGGCTGCGCCTACAGTCTCAGTGTTTACCCAGCAAGTCTGTCCATTTGGTGTGATATGTTTTTGTTTTGTTTTGTTTTTTTTGAGGTGAGAATCATTAAGTGTAATATCCATGAAATAGACAATATCCAGTGAACCCACAGAGATGTATTTTCTCAGCAGTGTTTGGAGAAACAAGTGAGACGGAGACTGAGCGAGGTGGGCAGGGTATGGTGGGAGAGTCCCCACACTGGATGGCTTCCAGGCACCGCCAGAGGGGCCAAGGGGGCCTCCTTCAAACCAGGACCTGTCCTGGAGCAGATTTGTCCCAGGACAGATTGATGCAGCAGCAGTACTGTCAGCTGTCAGTGTAGCACAAAGCTCGTAGTTAACTCGTTAGTCTATGTTCATTCACTTATCATGACTGAAAAACGATAGGATCACAAATGCACCAGGGAGGAGCTCAGAGTGAAGGCGCTGTTCCTCCAGGTGTGAAGGAGCCAGCTGGGTGAGCTGCTCAGGGGTCTGCTTCTAATGCCTCCTGGCTGTCAGCCCGGGAGGTGGTCCAGGGAAGACCCCAGGACAGGGTGGGGAGGACTGTCACCCAGCTGCCCCGGGGTAAAATAAAAACATCTGGAGATTCCCCCAGTTCTGCTGCCAGAAACGGTCTGAGAAGAGGAGAGTGTGGACATCCCTGCTGAGGCTGTTGGAGATGAGCGTGTGAGAACCACTTGTGGGTGTCACAAACACTTGAGCTCGTTGCTGGTGTCTGTGCTGATACCTGGTGGTGACATTAGGTTGGTGTATTCAGATGAGGGGACTGGGTGCGTCACAGCCGAGTCGCTGTACTCAAAGTGCAGGTAACTAGTTGAAGTGACAGAACACATTCGGCAGCTTATGAGTGAGGCTTTAGATACCTTCTGTAGTTGATGTCATCCATGGTTGCATGGAGAATAAATGCTTAATCCCCTAAACTAGTTCTGAGGCCACATACAGCTCAAGTGGAGAGCAAATGGGTCGTTTAGTGATCACAAAAACCTTTTTTTTAATAAGACAATTTCAAAACATTTTTGCTCACAGTAGGGTCGCCAGTATCCACTGATGCTTAAACCTTGTAATTTTCACTCCCAGTTTCGGCCCCTGGCCACCATGTGTGACAGCCTGACATCAATTCACCCCACGTTTATAGCAGGCTCCGGTTTTTTCAGGATGAAGTTTGCATGTTCCACACGCAGCGCCTGGGCAGCAGGTGTGGTTGGATGGATGGATGGATGGATGGATGATTGAACAGTATTTGTGTGTGTCTGGTGGTCCTCCTGGGGGCTTTCCAGTAGTTTGCATTGTCACTTACACTTTGGATTTGTGTAAAAACAGCATCAAACCATGTGGATGTTGCAGATATACTTGCATATGGGTACTTTGCTGCCTTCACCTGTGTGTGTGTGGGGGGGGGCTGTGCTGAGGTGGCTCCCCCTGCTAAATATCAACATTTGAACAGTTATTGGCCCCAAGGCCTTGTGTCTTTAACCATTGTTGATTTACCATAACCACAGCCCATCCATTATCTTAGGCTCGGAAGAAAGTTCCTCCAAGCAATTATTTCCCTAGAATTGATTCCTGCTGGCTGCTGTGTGCTTGTGATAAAGGAAAGCCAGTCAGGCCACAAGTTGAACTGTATTTTCTTTCTTTGCCAGGAAACAAGGGAAGCTGTGCGTTTTTAACTTTATAGGGGGAGAAGAAGAAACTTCAGGGTTGATTGGAAAATGTAATCAAATTTACCCAGGGATTTATAAAGAATTCACAATTAATCACATTTGATTGCGTATCAGCTTTTACCTCGAAGAAACAGATGCTGAGAGTGATAAACAAACAGATGATTGACAACAAAATCATGTTTACTCATTGATGTTTGTATAAAGCCAAACATTTTCAAGTACATTCATGAAGTGTTGCGACACAGTGAATGAGAACTGTTTGGTTAGCTGCTACATGAATTGTTCCATGGTGTAATGCTGCTTTCTTGCATATTTTGCATCATAATGGAGCTTTCATCTGCTACTGTAGTAATCGGCGAAGTAACCAAGTACATTTTAAAGGAGTCACAGATGATAAGGTTCCTGTGACCTTGTAAGTTTAGCCCCTGTAACCATGCTTTGTTTAGTGGTCACTCCCAGACTGGTTCAGCCAACCACCATATCAGAAGGCTTTAGGTTAGACATTTACCGTGTCCATTTAGGATCACATAAAGAGTCTTACTTTGGTGGATAAGATACTTCGAGGCTGAGGTGGAGCCACTGGGTCCCACAGAGACCCTGCTTGGTTTTCACGTGTCCCTGCTGCCACACACCTGATCCTAGTGAGCGGCTCGTTGTCGGTGTGTTTGCAGAGCTGCAAGATGACGCTTGCGTTACCTCTCAGGTGTGTTGGGGCAGGTTGGTACAAAGCACACAAGGGCCTGTTGCCCTCCAGGACCAGAAGGACTCACCCCAGCCACGCTTATCACAATCAGAACCCTGCACAGACATCGCCATGGCGATTTTGACCCCAGAGTTTGTCCGCATCCTTGGAATAAACTCTGCGTAGTCGTGGAACAGAGTCAGGAGTAGATCCCTCCTCTGAAGCGAGCGCCACCACTTTGTGGGTTCGCTCAGACATTTCATGCCCTTGACACCGAATCGCAATGTCGTCCTCTCTTTTATTGGAGCCGCCTGACTACACCCTCTGCAGATGTTGAGGTCGCGGTTCACCGTTGGTTCTCTCGCCGCGTCCTTCGGTTGGGTGCTCCGGGTGAGCACCTCCCCAGGCTGTGTGTCCCGTCAATAATTAGCCAATCAACCGCCGCTTGAAGATTACGCTCGCTCAAACAGAACGTCCTTCATGCAAAGCTGCGCGTTCACCTCCCGTCCGCCGCGCCCACGAGCAGAGAGGCGTCTTAGGGAAGTCAGCACATTTGCCTGGTGTGTGCACAAGATACCCGTTAACGCTGAGGGACACGCACAAGATTTTAAATACCCAAGATGCCACTTAATTAACCCGTGCGTGAGGGAAAAAAACACCTGCTGTGTCACTGTTATGTGTTGGGGTCCGACAGGCCGGAGTGCTTTACAAAAACATACACCCAGTTCAAGTCAAAAACAGATATTAATGTGTAGCTGATGGAGGCAGCGAGCCCCAAGTAGCCGGCGACCTTAAAGCCGAGCGAGCGTCTTATGGAGACGACGCGCTTGTTTTGACAGGTCCAACTTCCGTTCGTCTTTTATGTCATTTTCAATTCTGCTGGGAAATTAATCAGAGGGAGCAGCTGCCAGCTCCTTCTCCAGAGAAGGAACAAGAATGTCTGCAGGCAACTTCCAGAACTCCGCCACAACAGAGATTTCAGCACGCCGGAGTCGATGCGCAAGTTTTGATGTTGAGCTCTTATCACATTTAGCCTGAAAAGCAGCAAGTGAGCCTCTGTGGACTTTTAGGAGAGAGGGAAATAGGAGCACACTGGAGTCGGAGGAACACAGCAGAACACATGAACCTTTTACTGCAGAGTTCACCCTGATCCAAATTCAACAGTGAACCCTCTACAAACTCCAGTAAAAGAAAATTCGATTAAATCTAATTCGTTTTGCTTTTATGAGATTTTTGATATTTATTTTTTCAGGTTTACATACCGTAGTTAACATTTAACTCAGGGGTGTAAAACCTGTGGCCTGTGGGCTGAATCCAGTCCTCTCATATTGTTTCTTTATGCCTCGGCAAAAAGAAACGTGTTTTGCCCACAATTCTTACTTGCAAGACTTTGCTCTGTTCTTTTAAAACTCACCGTGTCCCTCCGTTGGAGTTCATCTGGAACACTTAATGAAGACGTTCAAAGCATGAAAAAGCGTGAAATGACTCAGTCAGTTCGTGTTATACATCAGGCGGCGAAAAAAAAGGCTCCTCCTTCCTTCCTTACTCAGACTTTCAGACGTGTCTCTGCTCAACACACCTAAATCCAACAACAGCAGGCTGCTGCAGTGCTTAATGACATCACACTCGTTTAAAGCAGCTGTGTTGGAGCAGGGAGACGTCTGAAACTGAGGACGCAGTGCGGGACTGAGCTTGGACACCGCTGTGGGAAAAGGGGTGGGTAGGTTTTTTTGAAATAACCCTGAACTTGGAAGGAGGCTGAGATTCAGCATCTTTCACGTTCTGTGCGTCTATAAACAACTCTAATTTCTGAATCTAAAAATAGAAAACATCTGAAAAAGCGGAAGGTTCAACAAGTGGGCAGAAGTGAATGTCCTGTCTGTTTGAAGTGTTTCTGCTGAGGAGAAAATCAAGCAGCACTTAGAGAAGTGTCACCAAGGCTGACAATATACAGGGCAAAATGGTGGTGTTGCTGTTCTATTGTGAAGAAAAACCTTTTCTCGGTAGACAATGCAGCTTTTTTGGATTTGCCCGAATTCTGTCCTCGTTTGAACACATTGGAATCCCCCCTCCCCATTCTGCTCCTCCACTCTACTCCTCTACCTGGCTCTGTTTCAAACTGGACCCTCTCACCGAGGTAAATGGGGCGGCTAAAAATCCCCCCAAACCAACGGACGAACAAAATTGATACACCCCTGCTTTTTCAATTGCATGCAGTACAATACACATGATTTTCATCACACACAAATCCAATGGAAAGCATGGTAACCAAGCTTTTATTCTGTTAAGCCAGAGGTGGGCGCTCCAGGTCCTGGAGGGCTTCGGCAGAGCTGATTGCAATGAGGCCTCGTTACCATTCATTAGGTTCAGCTGTGTTGCACTTGGAGCACATCAAAACCGTGCAGGGCTCCAGCACACCTGAAGCTCTGCAGGAGGCCTGATAACAAGACTTATTCCAGTTGGCTGTGCTGAAGCTGGGACACACTGAAAACATGCAGGACTGCAGCCTTCCAGGACCAGGAGTACCTGCCTCTGGCTTAACAGCAGAGACGCACAACAGAAGCCATGGCACTTCCTGCCTTGGATTGTGTTGTTTCCTACCGTCACTGCATGGGTGGGTGCGCTCAGCACCTCTTGGGTGGAGGAGATGTTTACCAGCTCTGTCACACCACCTTAATGATTAAATAGGATCAATACTGGTGACACTGGCGCTGTGCTTACATGGTGAAACGGCTTCACACCAAATCTTGAAGCTTCACACACGCCAAGTTGCGAGTGGATATATTCGTGGTATACGTTTACTGATAAATGTATTTTGAAACTGTGGAACCACAGTCAGTTACATTAGCCCCCCCCCCACAAACACACACACACACACTCCAACAGCTTGCAAAGTGTCCAGCGGCCATCGCCTCATCCACCCGCCGCTCATTTAGAGTGTGTCGGTGATAAATAGCTTCACCGCCATGATGGGTTCTTCTCATTCTGCTTCAGAAGTTTTCCTCAAGGTAGGCAAATTTAATAATGCAGACATTATGCAAATGACCTCATTAAATAGAAAACCACAGCAAAAAAAACAAAAAAAAACGCCGGCGCCTGCAAACATGCTATCTTGTTTGTAGCGTTTACGAACACTGGTTCAGCCTGCCTCCACAGTTTATCACAGCGTGGTCGTGAAAAATGAATAAAAGCCCTGCAATTAGGTTATTATGGCCTTGGTGAGACATGCACGGAAACAGACACAAACCCCGGGACAAGGCCGTGATGGAGGCAACGACGCGCAGCGCTGAGCAGCCGGTAGCTGGAGACCCAGAAAACAAACCCACGCTTCCTCACAGAGGCTTCTTTCTCGTGCATATCAGGAGCTGTAGTAGAGCGACGTCCAGGTGAACTGTCGGCAGAGTCGAGCTCTGAGTGTCTCATTGCTCCATTGCTTGTGGTTCTCACCTGATTAGCCTGCATTGTTTCCACTCTGCACCTGTCAACTCCCCACACGTCAGGTGTGTAGTTACTTTTTTGATCAACCTGCTTTTTTATGTCCATTCTGACACAGACCTTGTTTCTTTCCCCCTTAATCTTCATCAAATATTACATTCAGTCAATTTGATTTCCTGGTTCTTTTTTTTTTTTTTTTAACTTACCTTAAACACTTCTGACACCTGCAGGTTGTAAAAGGTAATAGCTTTTAAAACCACTCAACGGGACCTTCAAAGAAAACAAAGTTGCCTTTGTCTTGTCTTGAGTCTCCATGTCTTCTGTCAGGTCGTTCTGCTCTTTATCCTCTGTTAAGTTCAGCCTGTGTGGGCGAGAGGCTGAACTGGGAAAGCGTTGTGTGTTTTTCGTGGTCCAGATGTTTCATGTTGGAAGATTCTTCTGTTCTCCAACTGGTTTCTGTGACACAGTTGAATGAGGCGGCGTGGTGGTGAGATGGTTCGCGCTCCTGTCTTCGGGGTTGTTTTTGTGCGCAGGGTGCATGTTCTGCTCTATGAATGCGTTTGGTTTATCCTGGAACTCCTGTTTCCTCCCACTGTCTGAAAACATGCTGCGGGGGTCTCTCTGCGTTCGGCCCATGGACCTGCCTTTGCCTTGGCCCACTGCCAGCAGGGACCCCCTCCTGCACCCCCTCCCACTGACCCATGGTTACAAAAGCCATAAGGAAATAAGAGCATGGAATCTCCTTCATGCGGAAACACCGAGTCCACTGACAGGTAAAGGATGGGTCATCAGCCAATTTGGATATTGAAGATTGGAAATGTCGAGGGGAGGAAATACGTCTCGGCCTGTCAGTGGGAGACCGTGCTGGGCTCTGTGAGGGTTTTCTGTTCTGATGCATTCAAATGCATGAGCGTGGTGGTGCACTGAGTGCCACAGGGACTCCTGACCAGGACCCTGGAGGTTTCCGTCAGCAGCACATTGGACTGTGAATTCTCCCTTGTGTTGATGGATCTGGACCAAATACAAAGGCTGGTTGAAAATTTTGATTTCTAATTGTACCTCGACCAAAGACTGAATATCATGAACCTCTGTGTGTTCATGGAGAGATAAAGGCAGTGGCTGTTTGTTGGGAAGATAACATGAATGTTTCAAATTAGCATTTGTAGTTTCTATAAGTGATGCGTGGAATCGATGCAGAAATATCAATATTTCCAATACTGAATTTGCCCTTCGATCCATTGTGAAGTTGCGAGATTGTTCCTTGACTGCTCTTATCAAAGTACAGAAAAAAGCATGTTCTCTGTGATTCAGTTACTTGATAATTGATGGGATAAAGAGTCCAAATCCGTCTTTAGAAGCATGCACAAAGCGGAAAAAGTTCTTAAATTTCCATCCAAATGTAAAACACAAACAACCTGTTCCCTCTTAAAGAGACAGTGTGTCTTTTGTTTTCTTTGTCACTCTGAGTGATCTCAGCCAGGCGCAGTGGTTTCCGAGGGACTTGATGATATCATCCATGCAGAGCAGTGATTCAAAGTTAGACAACCAAGTTTGTGACAGCAAGAGGGGTGGGCTGACATCGGGGGGGGAGGGAGGGAGGGGGACTTGGGAAAAGTCAATTAAAGGCTCAAAAGCATAAAAATAAGGAGTCTCTGCGGTGTGCAAGTGTGCTCGGCGAGATGCACGGTCACCCTCCTGTGATTTGTGACACGGCGGCAGCGCTTCATTCCGGCTTCTCCGGCGTACTGTGAAGTAATGACAAGTCTCTGCGGAAAGCGTCTCTGTCACATCAGTCTGTCACGCAAGTCCCAGGTGAAACTTGGCTGCTTCCCCGAGACAGAGCGCAACATCTAAACCCCCCCCCTCCCCCGTTTGTGTGTGCCTACAGCATGTCCACGTCCACGTGCTGCCCAGGAAGGCGGGGGACTTTGAGCGGAATGACAGCGTTTACGACGAGGTAAGACGGACGACTCTCAGCCAAGGCGTCCCTGCTGCTTTATGGCAGCAAATGTATGCAAATGACATTTTGTCTTGCCATCAGCAGAAAAGAATGGATGGGCAGAATGGGCCCGGCTTCTACTAGATCATGTCAGGGAGGCTTTCCAGGTGCCACATCAATCAAAGGCAAATATGCTGTGGAAGATTATGTAATTCTTGTTTTGAAAAACCTTTAAATCTTATTAGAATTTTTTTTTGTCTTCAGAGAGCAATATGTTACAAATCCACGAGGCTTTACTTCCATGCCGGGCCACCAGGGGCAGTGTTCTACCAGGATACACTGGTGCTCAAACTAAGGGATTCAAGAAAAATGATCTCACAGCAATTGTCAAAACTCTGTAAAAGCCATCAATTGCATACTGTGACAGGCAACATTTAGGAATGTTTTATATTAAAATGTATATTTTTAGACTCATCAACGAACCAACCAAAGCTGGTGCAAACTTATTGTGCGGAAAAATTGCAAATTGAGCATCTGACGCAACTTGTTTCATTCCCCACAGCTGTCTGACAAATCCAAACACCAATCTTTATGTTGGTTTTGTTCCTGTTTTTCATTTATTATTTATTCATTCTTTGTTTTTCCTTTATTCCACCCCTCTAGTGTCTGTTTAGCAGTTCTTACATGTCCCCACGCTCTCCTCCCAGTTCAACACACTGTGTCCCTGCACTCTTGTGCGAAAAAACAGGTGTCACACCGCATCACACGTAAGGCGTTTGAATTTTGAAAATGCTCTGAGAACACCAAAACCTATGAGATTTCAAAATAAAATACCATTTTATTCTCAAGCATTTTTTTTCTTCCATTTGAGGGGAAAAAAAACCTTGAGCTCTGTCGTTTGACTGATAATGAGGCGTCTGGCTGTTGGGTTCCTGCGAACAGCACCAGGTTCACCTTCACTCCCGCGCAGCAATAAACGTCTGAATGAAGTCCAATGGCTGCAGAGCAGTGGTCCATTTATCTGGCAGTGCGGCACCACAGCCATTGTTCTCCGAGAAAGGGGGGGGGGACTCCAGCGTGTTACTGCTGGAATATGAAACGCTATTTACTGCTAATGAACTGATTCACCTGTGGCTCCTAATAACTTTAATTAAACATCTGAGAAATGAGTTTGAACAAACATCAGCGGGCTCCGCGGCCCTCAGGAGCCCCAATCTCCGAACCAATGAACTACAGCACTTCAATAAGAAAATAATGAACATGCCTTTCAGGCCGTTTTAAATTTCACTGTGACATTTTGAATTTGTAACAAGAGAGTCTGTAGCAAATGAATATCAATGGCTGGTGAGTTCGATATGAATATTCTAATAACTACGTGTAATAAAAAAGAACTTCCCCGCACTTGCTCACGTAGCCTGAGGGGCAGAAATGAAACATGCAGTTCCACTGCCGAGTCCCAGCAGCAAAATATAAATAGGTTTGTTTTTAATTTGCATGTGATCATGAGGGTTATTGTGAGAGCAAGCAGCATCACCACCACCATTTATATTTTCTGTGTCGCACCAGGCAAATGAGAACATTCTTCTCGGAGGTGTTTTTCTTTCTCCTTTATTTTTTCTTGTTTTTTTTGGGGGGGGGTGGGTAGGGGGGAGGGTTGTTGCTGTGAATAATCAGCCACTTTCCTTCCCCGCTCATGCTGTAACAGTGTTAAGTGTTTTATTGCCCAGGTTTAGCATTTATTGGCTCCTAAAGACTCTTTAAGAGGCAGAAGAGCAGGTGAAACCTTTTTTCCTCGTGACACTGCGAAAAGTCGAGGAGCGAGTTGTCGTCTGAATGCCTCATTTGGTTTTGAAAGCTCGCTGAAGCGGCAGCGTTCGAGCCGTGCCTGCAGATGATGATGATGATGCATGGTATTTTTTGAACATGAAAGAGCGATTCTTTCGAGAAATTGGGGGGGAAATGAAAGAAACAACAAAATAAACAGGACAGGAAGCAAGTTGATGTAGTGCCTTTAATTAAAACCTGTAAATGTTAGTAGTTGTTCTTTATAGTCGAATGTACACAGTGGATGGTGTTGTAGGTGGGAAGTGAACACATGTTGTCCTGTCACTTTAAGATGATCGTATTTTGACCCAAACTATCAGAGGTGTGAAAAAATTGCATCCGAGGACGGTTGCTGTTTAACCCGAGCGATCCTCTGTGCACAGAACTGATGTCAGCTTTGGCCACTTGTATTCAACGACTGCTTTGTAACACTGAAACTCACTCGCCCCGTCTCTGGGACAACCACAGCTTCTGTATTTGGCTGGCAACACAAACACACGGGAACCCGGGACGAGATAAGCACGTACTAATCGCAAACACAGTCAGATATCGGAACTCATTTAGTTGTCAGATTCCACCCGAGAGTCGCTATATATCCCAGCATGCGTTCCGCCTCGCGTTCATCGCATGCCGGCACAGACAGATGAGCAGAGCGCTGCTAACGTGGTTGGCAATAAGGAGAGGGGGGGTGGGGCTGCCAGGTAAGAGCCGACCAAGTGTGAGCAAGCATCAGTCTGTGGTGAAGTAGCCTCAATCAAACCGCTATTTTGGGGCCTACACAGACATGTAAAAGCTATTCTGTTTAAGAAGCTCAGAAGTTCATGTCTCACTAAATAGCTGACTAGCTGAAGCAGTGTCAGTGTCCTCGGGAGCAGTGAACTGTGTGACTCAGGCAGTGTCACATGCTCTTCATGGAGCCTCAGTACGTACCAGCTTACAGCAGAAAGCGGCTTCACATATCATTAGCTCACTGTCTGTCGTGTGGTAACATGGAGGAGCAATTGCTGTGAGGTTTTCTTGTGAACGACCCCAGCCAGTCCCGTTGATATTTCACCTGCACGTTGTGACTGGTTAGAGGACAGCCGATGATGCAATAGGATCTGTGTTCCTCCACTGAGTGATGGAAGATTTTGAGGAAAGCGAAAAAAATAAAACTTGGCAGTGAAACAAGGGAAAACTCTCTTTTAAATGCTGAAATAAGTCAAGTAGAAATTCGAATCAAAATATTTCTTCTTTAGGCAGTGATGTCATATTTTTGGAGTGATCACATCATTTTTTTTCACTGGAAAAATTGAAAAATTAACTTTGTGAATTTGAAGTGGAGCCTGATTTACTTTCAGTCAGTGAATTTATTGTTTATTTGCTGAGAATCACTGTAAATTGACGTGCTTCTGACTTGCGGCCGATTTGTAGTAAAAACCGCGCGCCCGACGAGAAGTGGAGTCAGAAAAGCGATCCCCTTCGTTCGACAGGTGAAAAGCAATTTCTTCCATCTGCCCCTGCTCGCAGACGAGCCGCTCTGGTGCTTTATCAGATGCAAATAGTGCGTGACAGTGAAGCTACAGTCAGCAGGCTGTTTATTGCTGTAAAGAGAAGCGATGGGGCTCGGGAGTGCAGTCGCATTGTCATATTATTTAGATGAAGTGGGGCGGGCGGGCGAGGCGAGCGCCGCCCGGTCGATCCCGCGGGCTGACAGCCCGCTCGGTGATACAGGAAGGAGTCGGCGGCTAAACACTGTCGTAGCTATCCGTCTGCGTTGGCTTCCTCTCTCTCTCTCTCTCTCTCTCTCTCTCTCTCTCTCTCTCTCTCTCTCTCTCTCTCTCCCTCTGTTTGGTATCTCTGTCTCCTTCTGATGTAGCAGATGGCACACTGAATTTTCTTTAAAGTGTCACCTTGCCCCAAAAGAGCTGTCACAGTGTATCATGCTTCTTTTACGAGCCCCGTTCATGTCACTTCTTTCCTACTTTTCTTCTCTCTCTCTTTTTTTTTTGCCTTTTGCTTTATTGTTCTCAGACATTTGAAGCCCAAAGCCTGTCACTACCGATAATAGAAGGACTGTTAAGTGCTCTATTTCAGTCTTTTTGTGTTCTCGCTGATTATACTGAGCTTGTCATTTTTCCCCAGTGTGGTGAGCCTGAGTGACATTCGTCGCTGCCGCCGTGCACGCTCCAGCAGGCGCGCCTCACAATTAAACCGATCAGTCCAACGCAGACGCAAATGGACTTCCACAGCCGCGATTAGCAATCGATACCAAAACCGCGCAACAGCTCAAGTCCAGGGCAACATTAATCAAGCGGGTGATGTTGATCAGCCCAGACGGAGCAATTATGTCTGCAAATGTTTCTATGTAGTCCAGTGAACACCCAGGATCTGATGTACTGAAGGGTTTGCTTGTGCGGGACCGGAAGCGCAGACTTGATCTACACACAGTCTGCACAGACGAGTGCGCCCGGCGGTGGTCTGTTCCAGCTGAAGCTCATTGTTTCGCCCCGCGCCTCTTTTTCTTTGGAGCCGGAGCGAGAGGCTCTCTCACCGTCTCCTCTCTTTCTACTCGGATACATGCGGAGGTCTGCCTTAGAAAAGTCAGGCTTCTGAAACTGACTGTGTGTCTCGCTCAACTCCTCAGATGGGAAATAAGCTAGAACTGTCATCAGCTCTGCTCAGGTTGTTTCTGGTGGGACCATGAATTAGTGTCCAGGGGTGAAGAGTTTTCCTTGTGGACGCTTGATAGAACGCAAGTCTCAACCGGGCCCTTTGACATTTCACATGTTCACTGATACGAGTTCGGGTGAAGAAGCCGTTTTTTGTTTCGTTCCGTTGATCAATCTGTTCATTGTGACTTGACCGTTTATTTTCCTGCATGGGTGGCTGGAGCTAGCATGACCCACTGCCAGCATTTTGTACTGAGCACACGATTCAACACAGGAGGCAACTGGAGTAACTGGGCCGTCTGCGATTTGTCGGGGGGTCGTCAGTCTGCAGACACCACTGTGCTTGACTGCTGTGCGCTCCAGTGCTCATCAAGTGCTGTTTATAGTGTGATGCTAAGGAATCCATCCCATTTCAACGTAATGGCCAGCACATAAAAGTGCCATATGCAAGTACTGTAAACATGCATTAATCATAATTTATATACTCTGATGAATCTGGAACCGCTGATAAAGACTCTTTGAGAGCTGTGTTGTCATGAAATTAAAACACAAACTCAAAAATTATACATTATATCGCCGCCCATCTTCTCTATTTAACTCAGCATTATGATTATTGTCCATCCCCCAAAATGTATTATTCCTCTCAAATCCTGTCACCTATTAGAGATGAGCGATGGCTTGCACAGGACGCCGTGCTGGCATGACCGCAGAACTGTAGTGTGAAGTGAAGCCAGAGTTAATGAGTCTTCAGTGGCCTCAGCTTGCCAATTCAAGTGAGCACTTTACAAGGTTATTGTCACTTAACTCACCAAATCCTCCATCAACGCGCCCGCTCCCTCCGCAGTGCAACGAAATACCACTCTGAGAAATCTGGAGTCAAACCAAAGTCTTGCTTCCCCGAGTCTCAGTCGATAAGCGACTCACCGTGAGCGTGTGGAGGAAAACGTTGTTGCGATAGCACTTTACATCGCTGGACTTTCTGACACAGGACCCTTTATTCTCACTGTAAAATTACAAACACAACCCCTTCCTGTGTTTCCCACCTTCATGCCGAGAAATGGTAAAATCAGGTTGCACGAAGACTCTGTACGATGGAGGCTCTGGCTTCGCAGGCCGGCCTCTCAGAGGAGCTTTTGCACACTGAGCATCCATTAGGATGCACTCCTTCCATCCCCAAAGACCTAATAGAAAATAAAGACCCCTGAGGACGCCGCACCATGCAGTACACTTTATCACGGCTTGTGTATAAGCGAGTGTGAGTATGTGTGGTCCTGCAGGAAAATACAACAACACAGCGGAGCCCGAGTAGAACTTGTGAAGGAATAAACAAGCAGATCAAAATAACACCACCTCACAGTGACAGTGTAAAGCGCACACAGGCTGGCAGGTGACACGCTCACGCTCCATGACGCGTAAACTGGCACAGTTAGCTAAACACTGTCGCCAAGCAAACGACACACGAGTGTTGAGGAGGACATGACGCTGTGATGCTCGAGCAGGCCAAACTCGGCCCATCAGAAGGTTCCATCCGGCCTACGAGGTGATTTTTAGGACAGAACCACCACAAGCAGGGACTCTTGCTATTTTTGACATTTTAGGGGTCAGAGCAAAGTAGGCAGATCCAAAAGTGAACAGCAGATGGCAGCAATAACATCCAACTCGAGATTTGTGAAAAAACTTTGTAACATAGTACTATTGACGTGATTAAGGGTTTGTTAAATATTGATGATTTCAGAATGTAATTTTCTTTCTATGTTCTCTGAAACAAAAGCAAAACTTGTTTTGAGAATTAAATTTGACTTAAAAACCCCAAACTTTTCCATGTAAAGTGAGTCCTTCTACCTCCTGTGTATTCTAATCCCTTGGACCAATGAAACACTGATGGAGTGTGTGAATATTTAAACGCAACTTTTAATGAAAACATCAATCTTTAGAGATGAAGACGCCACTTGATTCCTCCCCTCCTCTCCAGCCCGCTGCTGCCTTTATCAGCCTCACATCTCAGCACCTCCTCCAAAGCCAAGAGGCTTGTTGACGGCCCCCGGTCCCCGCTCTCAGTACCTCCTTCTCCTTTTGTGCAACAAGTGGCTCGTCGGACCCGAGCTGCTCTTGTCGTGGACGGTGGCGTGTTTGTGACAGGGGGAAGTAGTCAGCGGAGGCTGGGCTGGAGGGCCTGCGCCACTCGCCTCGCTCTGCACTCGGGAACCTCCCCCCAGGGAGCGGCTGCGATCATGGTCCACAATGTCGCTCGCTCATTTTGTTGTCCTCTGCTGTGAGACGTCCTGAGTTTGATTCTATCCCCTTGTGTTTGTGTTTAGCCTGCGCGTGCGTCTGACACTCGTAACGAGGGCTCTCCCGTTGAGTCCCTTCACCGACGTGCTACGGTTGCCACGTGCGATTGTTCGCCGCAGCGCAGTTGTGTTTCCTGACAGTGTTTGTGCGTGGGGTCGTCACAGCAACGCAGCATTATACTTGCGAGCGTCCCATCCAACAGTTGGGGACACAGAGGCCACGGGATTGTCGCTGCTCGGTGTGCCATGGCGCCATTTTACCTCGCTGACAGAGAAAGTAGAAGGCGCCGTTGCTCGAAGCGGTCTGTGCGATGTCGGTCTGTGGCTAATTAGCAGCTCGCAGTCTGTCGACATTGCGCTTTCAACCTGATTGGGCCCCCTTGGAAGCATGGCCAAGACCTTACCTGAAGGTGAGGCCGTGTAGCGGTGCATGGAGGGATGGACCACGAAAACATACAAGCAATGCAGCATTAGACCTGCAGAATCAGGTCTCCATGTTGCGACTGCTGCGCCTCTTTGACAGTTTTGATAAATTGATAACAGACAGAACGGTGCTTTTTACGAAAAGGCTTCCTTTCCAAACAGAGCGCTTCTGTTTATGGGCTCTGTGGAGCCCAGAGCTTGAACCGGTTCCATGACGAAACCCCACTGAACACCACTCAACATAAATATTACTCAGAGATAAATAAGAAATTACACAAATTCCTCCCTCCAAACTTCTGAGGCTGCTCAGTGGGAACATCACAGGTGTTTTTCTGCTTCTAATGTCTCCGCATGCGATGAAGCATCAAATGCCGAGATGAAAACCGTATCGTGTCATTAGACTGGAGCTAATTGGAACTGATGTGATTTGAGTTATTACTTTTAAAGGAATGTAGTTCTGATTGATCTGAGTGCGCCGTTCTGAATAACAAGCCCGCATGCTTTGCCCTGGTGATGGGGAGGGAGGGAGGGGGTGGAGGGGGAGTTGGGGGGTGGAGGGGGGGCGGCTAGTTTCAGAGAGGCAGTTTCTGCCTGGAAGGTTATGCTGGAGACCACCACTGTGGATCTGTGATCGAGGCCCCCTGATCCCCCAGTGGCCCCTGGCTGAGGACGTACAGTGGGCAGGGATAACATTAGGGACTCGATACATTGCAAAGAGATTAAACGCTGAAGCGTGAGGATTTGAGTGACTCTTACTAAACGGTGATGCAGGGATCGATTTAATTATCAGTGGAAAGTGTGGAGTAAAAGGTTGAACAAACGGAGGGCTGGAGCGTCGTCGCAGGAATGCGGCACACCTGGAACGAGAGTATCTTTTGTTTCCTGAAGGCACGAATGTATCGACGTGTCGGGGTTTTTTTTCTCTCTCTCTCTTTCTGTGGTGGCAGCAGCAGCAGCAGCAGCAGCAGTGGAGATACGGATCCGCTCTGACCCACATACAAGCGTCAAAATTTAATTACAGCACTGACCTGTATTTTATGCTTTCCTGTGCTGGTCGCACAGGAGGTAATGATTCTGCCTGGCAATCAGATAAACAACACACGATGTGGGACAGAGCGGGGCGGCGGAAAATTCAATTTGGTGCTTTTGATAAGAGGACTGGTGTTGCTGAGGTCATCCATTAATTTGTGTGTGTTTTACTGACAGTTTAATATACAGCAAGGAACAATATCAAAGATTTCGGATTTATCGCCGGTGTAATCCTTCATTTTGTCTCGTTCATCAGCGGAGTCTAATTTATTGGGTGAATAACTGGTGGTGATTTGTTGGGTGGCACTCGGGCACACTTGATGAAACCTTAAATTGCACAAATAAAGCAGCAGAGCAAAGAATACACAAATGCAGACGGAACAAGAAGTCAGAAATTACAGTCGGCAGTTTGAAGCATGTTTATACATTTGTCTCGTTTGTGGCATTTTGACGAAACATTATCTCCAATGTCAGTGCTTCTGCTACATTACTTCAAGGAAGATAAAGAAAGGAAAGATAATCACTTGATCAAATAAACAGTGAGTTTGTTGAGAACGAAGAGGAGTCTGAGGAAGAATTAAGCTGTCAACTGTTGTTTTGTTGACCTCCACTAAATCTGTTGGCTTGTTGAAAGTTGGATCTTTTCTGAACGATTTGTCCGACTGGGCTGATTAGCACAAAGTGATGTGAATGTGAACATGTGTGTGTCAGAGACACATGCTGCAACAGTGCAGGAGACAATCGCCCAGAGTCTACGGAGATGAACCCACCACCACCACCATCGCCGCCTCTGCTCCCTCGCCTTCCCACTTGGGCGTTCCAGTATGAGCTCCCTGCTGCTTCCTGCACTTGGTCCAGGATGTGTTCGATTTTTTTAAATGAATGACCCACTCAAGTAAAGGAAAAAAGCATGATGGGATTGATCCACGTGTCAATCTGATTACTGTATTCAGCACGATTGCGTTTGGGACAATCAGATTGAAAGAAAATGACGAGAACAAGCAGCGAATGTTAGAAATGAGGCCGATATCGTGTTCAGCTCCACTTCGGCTGTTTCCTCTTCAGAACGTTGCAATTTTCTTTTTCCTTCTTGTTTAGTTTCAGCCCGATGAACTGGCAGACGTCCCCATCAGTGTCCGTCCAGTGCTATTGCCCTCTCCGACTCCTTGCGTGGGTGTGACTGGAAAGTGACTCCCACTTATTAAGCTTCCCTGCCGTAATGTTTCATTCCACTCGGCACCTTTCGCGATCGATTCCTCTCGTCTTCGCTCCGCGTACGTTCCATTTCCCACCGCCCCGCGTCACGCTGCTATCATCGTAAAGAAGTGTGGGTTTTCTACCCCCCCCCCCGCCACCCCCCACCCCCCACCCCCCCGCCCTCACCGAGACCGTCTGATAGTTTTCTTCATTACATTTTTATTGATGGCTGTTCTCTCTCAATTGAGTGATCATATTCAGGGGAGATTCTTCTCGTTATTTGGCTTTGATTTATCATCCAGTGTGCAGGTGTTATTATGGGAGCAGACAGCCGGCCCATTGGAGCCCTGCTGTGTGTTAGCTGGAGGTTTTATTGGTAGACCTTCATGTTCTTGGTCACACTGACAGGCTGCTATTTGTCTTTTTTTAAACTCTGTAATAGATAACACAATTAGTTTAAAGAATGGCCCGACGTGTCATTTTTCTCCATCCACCCCCCTCCCCCCCCCACTCCCGAGGGGGGAAGGAGGGAATGACTTCCTCTCTGTCTATAACCTGGCTAATAACCTGACCTGACATCTTGTCATTGAGATTATGGGCAATCACTGCTGACTGGAACCGCCATTTATCTGACACACTGACCCAGCTGTGAGGGTCCATACACACCCAGTAATAAGGGGCTATGCTGCAGCTTATTTAAAGGAGAATGAAAAAAAAAAAAGGGGGGGGGGGCAGCGTCGAGATCAACTGACTTCAAGGCACGGCGTGGACGATGCCAGCGCAGCACTGTCTGTGGAGTCTAGTCCGCCCTCTAGGCTGAGCTGCCCTTGAAATAACTTTGCTGTGTTAGTCGTGGAAGCTTCAGCCCTTATTGGACTCCTTTGCTGGGAGTGGAAGCTACAATAGGAGAGGGGCTGCATAACACCACAGTTGCTGCATTCATATTACAAATGTGTGACACAAAAATGACCTTTTTTTCCCCTCAAGTGATCACAGACATCGCTTGGTTTGCAAGAACAACTGAAATGTAGTTTCAACAGGCTAAAACAGCCTGAAATGGTCAAAGTGGGTGAATTATGGACAGAATGAGGCACGAAACTTGAGCGTCGATGACATATGTCTGTGTGAAGGACATCGATGGATAAAGGTGGCAATCCCCCCGGCACCCCCCTTCATGCTGAATCCACCTGGCGGCTTCATTCGATTGCTCCGCCTCTTTATTTTGCTTTCTATGGGAATCCGGCTCGCTGTGTGAAATCCCAAACAGTTTGGCTTCAGCAGGCTCGTTATGTGTCCTGTGTGAAAGCAGCAGCGCGCTGGTCCTTCACTGTACGAACCTTGGAGACCTTGAACAAACTCATCAGTTGCACCTGACACGTGCGTCCCCCTCCGGGCGATGCCACCCCACCCCACCCCACCCCTCCTGTCGCCGTCCCAGCTTATCTCTCCGAGTTCTTCAGCGAGTCGCATTTGGAAGCGGCTCGCTTGGTTTGCCTGCTTGCTCCCAGGGACTCCCATCTGTCCCCACACAGGATGACACGCCTCACAGTTTAGTGGCACAGCGAGCTGCCTGTAGGGGGGCCTGGCTCCGTCAAGTTTTGTTTTCTTTTTTTTAAGCATTTTCCACAACGTCCCATCAGCTGCATTCGCTAATGAGAGAACTGTTAATTATGTCACAGACTGTGGGATGTATCGAGCCTGTTCAACACAACATATGGAGGAAGCTATCATGGTACCATCCCTTTTTTTTGGGGGTGCTTCGTGCATGTTCCACACTGGTTCGTAGCTCCCCTCTCTCCTTGAGCACGTAACAGCTTCTCTCAATATGCTAATTTCTCTGCGCTCACACAGGACCTGTGGTAAATTGCCCAATAAAGCTGGGAGCATCTGACGGGCTGCCATCCACTCCAACAGCTGCAGCTTGAACTCAATTTTTGTTGTTAGCCACGTGTGATTGTGGCGATGTCAAGAAAAGTGTTACCACACGCCTCGTTTCGCATGCAAATACATGCAGGGGAAGCTGAGCCGTGATTGACACGACGCTTTCTGAGTAACCTGCTCCTAATGGCGGGACTCATTGTGCTTCCCTTTGAATCGTTTTGTTGTTGGGGGGGGGGGGCATCGCTGTCACTTACCAGCACAGACACGAGCCACAAAGAGTCAAGATAAGGGATTCATCAGTGTCGCTAATTTACCAACATTTGTCAAACGCCATGAATCTGGTGAAAGAATCATTAAACGTGTAACTGTGCCTGACAGCGACTCTGATATCTCAGCTCTCTGAAGAGCGAGCCCGGCGCGCTACCTCACTGGATGGCGTCGGGTGACACATCGGCACAGATCGAGCGGGTATTTTTAGGGTAGCCTACGGGGTCGCCCCAAGGCAATGGTGTCCTATCTGTGTGTGTGGGCAGTGGGGAGGCGCCAGAGATAGGGGTGGGACCATACACTCGGCAGATCGACTCAGGCCGTCTAATGCTGTGTTAGCATTTTTTGTTGTCTTAGTTGAGGTCTTTCCATCAGGCCCACACTGCCCTACATTACCAATCTCACAACATCTGGTCAAAAACTTTTTTCAGTGTGATTAAATTTTTAAAGTGCATTTAAGTTTTATTTGGAATTTCATTTAATTAAAACACTTGAGCTTGAAATATAAAAACTGTTCCAAATTCACCTCTCACCTCATGTTGTTTTTTTATAATTACCTCAGAATCAACCGAAACACAAAAAAATTGAAAATGATCATGAATTAAAAACCCGTTGTCATGACAACCTGTTCTTAAATTCTTCGCTGAATACACGTTTTCACTTGTATGTCCCTAAAGGGAGATCATCTGTGTAACAGCTTCGTCCACATTGCTTTCCTTTGAGTCGGTCGCGTTGAGGGTGACACGGTGCAGGTGAGATGCTGACTTCTGTCTGCAACAATGCACCTTTAGCGCAGTTCAGTCAGCCGGTCTGAGAGCCTGAGCTCACAGACTCGTAACAGATCGCGTGGGAACGAGGCAGGCGAGAAGACGGCAATGAGCGCGTGCACCGGGCTTGAACATCAATACACTCCACACCTGCTGCCAGTCCTTCATACTACCTATAATCATGTCGGCTCCACAAGGCGCTCTGTGAATGCTCATTGACTCCATTGATCAATTTCACAACCGCGCACAGATCTGGCAACAACATCCACATGGGTGAAGCTCACAAGCACGTGAAACACTGCAGGCAGAGAAACAGTCTGTCCACACTGTTGAACACTGACATTCTATTTCTTTATGTTTTTATTAATATTATTATATATTTCATTCTTTTGTGACGGGGTCCTTTGCATTTAGTGGTGTGCCTCATTGTGAGCTTGGGTGCAGGTGTCGTTCTGCAGCGGCAGCAGCAACCTGAATGACTGTGGCCCATCCAGGTGCTAACAGACTGTGAGTGGAGCTGAAGTGTCAGCTGTGTGTTACCTGCTCTGCCTGGCTCGCCGCTGACACAGTGGACGTCTGAGCTGTGACATCATTTCCCGATGACTTTTTGATTCTCCATAAAAGGAACACTAACTGGAGCTGCCAGCTGCTACAGGCACTCTGGATAGTTAACTGGAGTCCACGCTACAGTTGCTGTGGCTCGTAGGCAGGGTGCCGTCATGCATTAGGAGCTCCGCGCCGGCCGGCTGATTCCCACCGATCCTTCCGTGATGCAGTGTGAAAAGAACGCTGCTCTTTCAAAAGCCTCTCTGAGTCGTGGGCCGACTGCCAGGACCTGAGAACAGAAAGCACGTTTGGCTGAAGGAGACAGCAGCACTTAAACCTTTTGTCAGGATGACATCACAGCTACAGGTTTCAGGAGCTGACTTGTTGTGTCACTCTTTTCTTTTTCTAACTTTCAGGCCTTCAAAGTGCAGAATGAGCCTTTTTCTAATACTTGAAATCCAAAAAGGTGCTTCGAATCAAAAACTTTTCATTTAGATTACTTCTGGTGCCACTTTTAAGTGAAAAATATCTCACCGTACCAAAAATGAGACCTGATTACTTGGAGTAAGCTTTTTCAGCACATTTCATTTCCCATTTATCTTAATTCAAGTACACAATAGCTCGTTCAAGAAATGAGTTGAAATAAGCTGAAAATCTGATTTGTTTTGAAAGAAGATAAGTGATATGTTGATAGACCTTGAAATAATTAGGAAAATGTTCCTGTTTCAGGTAATTTTGTCTAATTTTAAGTGGAATTAGATCATTTTGACTTTAAATGAGTAAAATTGACTTGGCAACATTTGTCTTTGTCGATACTTATTCATATATACATATATTTTTTATTACTATAATCGTTCTGCTCTGTGCTACCAAATTATTCCACAACCTGTTAGAAATCATTCTCTCGCCTTCTGGCATTAGAAACAGTAAAAAAGGCAGAACTCTGAGAGGGTTGCAACAAAAGTTTTGGGAAACTTTAAAATACAAACTTAAAGGGAAATTTGAGATAATGCCCTGTTACACTGCCGGAAACCCGTACGACTCCCCGTGAGCCAGGGAAGGAAGAAATGGTGCGATCGTTTTGATGCAGTCCCCAAATCACATTAGATACTAACACTGGTTCAAAAGATTTCATGTTTTGTGAAAGGATCGTTCTTTGCCCCAAACCCACAGAGAATTAAAACCAGTGCAGTCTCCGCCGAGAGGCTTTTTGGGGGAATCTTTGTGCTTGTGTGTGTGTGTGTGTCGCCTGATGTGTGGGGAACAAAATGTGAGTGGCATTCAACAAAAACCGCTGTGATTTCCAGGGTTTTGTTCTGAGTGCAGCCTATAGGTGTGTTTCCAGTTTGTCTGTGTGTGCACGCATCCTGTTTTTGTCCATCAGTCTCATTCTGATCAATGCACAGTCTGAGAAACGTCTCGTGACTTGGCACAGATGTTCAGTCCAATCGGGGGTGATTAGTTGGGTGATCGAGGGTCACTTTGGCCTCAGGGTGCTTGTGATCGCAACTTCACCAGACGGCCCACTTTTTCTTTACTTTCCTGGTAGTTTTCCTGAGGATCCTCTGGTGCAGCTTTGCTTTTTCTTCCAATAATCCTTTCACTGGCTGCAGTCACATGGACCATGAGTAATCTGACTAAACAAGCCGACTGAACGATCAGATCAAAGCCGCACCGCGCAGAAAAATGGGGATATGGTTGTTGAACATTGCAATAACAATATGACTAGCAATGAATGAGCAAATACTTGACTGTATGATGCACCACACACACACTGCACGCACGCTGCACTCCTTGTTGATGGAGGAACTTTAATCCCATTTAAATTTATTGATTTGCTTCATTTTTTCCTCAGTTTCCTCCAAACTTGTTTGTTTTTTCAACTCAACTGTCTGAAATCATTTGTGCCACAAGTTTTACTATGGCTGTCATTGCTGTCACACACACACACACACACACACACACACACACACACACACACACACACACACACACACACACACACACACA
>JAUESF010000070.1:20275150-20285558 GCA_032274765.1 Malacoctenus tetranemus | reverse complement strand
ACACACACACACACACACACACACACACACACACACACACACACACACACACACACACACACACACACAGGGAGCAGTGAACCACTCCTACTCACAAAGAAACCCTTGATAAACATCAGTCAATGATGTCGAGTGAAAAAGCCTGAGAGATGTCTTCATTATGTCTGGATTAGTGGAAGCTGGCTTATCGAGGGAGGCAGGTGGCTCCGACCTGAGAGGCGGCAGATGCTGCCAGCAAGCCTCTCGTCAAAATCATTTCTCATTTACTTTGCTTTGCTTCAGCTCAGCCCTCTCAGAGCACGAGGCTGTCCTTTGCTCTGCTGGCTTTTAGTGGCCTGTTTGAAGCTTCACATCCAGCTCCCGATGCAAACACGGACACAAATAAAACGTGCAAGAGGAGGAGCTGAAATTCTCCTCACAGTTTCAACAATAATGTTGGAATGTGCCCTGCTGTCCATAGGTCAGTTCACTGGATGGTTTACTTTGGTTGCAGCACAGTGAGCTCGGAGGAAGCGAAGGAGCTCTCTGACCTGATGCTCCCTGCACCTGGAGGCCTCCCCTGTTCCAACATCCTTCCTGACTTCAGGGAGGATGGTGGAACAAGTGATCCCTCAGAAGTGCATTACAGGACACATAAGCACTCCACACCTGCTGTTTGTGGGGCCCCTGTGTTGCATTGTACAAGGAAACAGCACAGCTGTCACCATCCTGCTGCAACGACCGGGGGATCGGACCTCTGTGGGTAGATGACAGCGACGCCGTCGTGGGCGTTCCTTGGGTCTTGGTCTTGGGTCCGTAGAACCTGGCTCCAGCTGGACCTGCAGTGTGCTTGTTGCTGACTCCAAGCAGCTTTGTTGGGAGTTGTGCTCTCCAGTAACTCCAGTCATAGAGCTCAGTGAGACATGAAACACTGTCGAGTGTTGTTACCCGATATTTGAGTGATTTGTTTAGAAGACTAACTTTCCTTGATAAATGAACACGTGCTGCTGCCACTGGGACAGTCTTCTGTGGTCTGGATCCAAAAAATCACCAATGACATTTCAGAATCAAACACTCCCTCTAATTGTCTCTGTCATCACACAAGTCTAATTGATTTCATTGGGTCGATCCGATGACTTTTTTTGTTTGAGGATGCACCCATCAGGCTCAGTCCTGACAGTCTGGCGTGGATCACAAACAGGTGGGAATATTCTCCTTTCTGCTGCTAAATTCTCAACTTGAAACCGAGACTTCAGGGCACAGACAGAAACGACTGGAATATTGAGCACGTCGTTTTGGTGGAGAAGCAAGAAAAGTCAGCAGCGAACCCCTTATCGAATCTCTCTCCATTTCCCTATTTCACCCCTCCGTCGCTCTATTCCTCATGAGAGGGCGCGCTTTTCCATCTGTCTATTTGAAGCATTGTGAACTTAAAAAGCACCCACGTATGTCAACGTCCGGTGGGGACTGTCACAGTTGCATAGGAGCAGGGATGAGGATGTAATAGGAGCCACCAGTTAGGCTGTTTTTTAATTTCTTTGGGGAATCCGGGCAGAGCTTCGCTCGGGCAAGGGGATATTTTAAACACATCTTTTCCCCCATTTTCTAACATGTCTCTGTAGTGCAAATGACTTTGGTCATGCGGCGAGGGGAGCTGAAGGGAAGAGGTGCCGAAAATGGCTCCCATCTGCGATCCCTGCTGGGAGCGGAAGTTGAATAGTAAACAGTGGGATGGCGCGAGGATGGCCGGGGATTGTAATGGAGGACAGCGGCGGCGTCCCCAGCTGATCACTGTCCTCACTGTACGCCCCGTCTGTAATGCTCCTGTGGTTCAATTAGGGGAGTTCAATAGAAATGGGGTCGCACTGCACAATAAACACCCAGACGTGGGGAACTTGGAGGACACTGTGAAGGGCGTGTGATGGTCATGCAGTGCGGAGGATCCGGTGGCTGCACGGTGGGCGTTGCAGTCGAAAGAAGTGTCGATAGGGCAGCCTGGGGTGACAAGAAGGTTGAGCCAACTTCGTCCTGTCCTTACACAATAATCTCTGGTCCTCATGCTCTTTCGTTACAACCTTTTCTCCTCCAATTGGAGACCTTCTTGCAACTTTCAGCCAATCTTCTGAGGAAGGAGAAGAAAAAACAGCAATGGATTCTGTGGTCCTTGCAAATCCACAGAGATTTTCTTGATTTTACTTGACAGATTGTCATTCAAAACAAATCCTTTGGATATCTCACATGCACCTTGGTGCTGCATAGAGGACAAAACCTTTAGACTTTGGTTGCGTTACAGTGAGAAATCCTCTCATAAAGTAGAAGCCCCTCAGAGTGCGCAGGTGTTCAGCGAGATGCCTGTCAATTTCCTGCTTCAATCTCTGGCATGCTCCTATGGCAACAGACATGTCATTTTTCATCATCTTTGATTGCTGGATCATCAGATCACTGCCAAAAGTCTGACCGTTAGTTCTTTGTACTGACCATCATCCATCCATCCAGCCCGCAAACTCTAATCAAAATGTATTCAGAACGTTTCAAGATAAACACAATTATCCTAAAAACACAAGGTAGGAAGCGGATAAAGTCATTTTCTGGAAACGTCACTAAAAATGCACATGACCACTGCTGGCATTATGTGCTGAGCGACAGCAATGACCAAAGGAGATAACTGGAGCGACCCTGGGGAACACCTCTTGTTATGTGGCACGTCACACTGCGTGCAATTGGCGGGCCGTCTGTGACTGGAGCCGGTCGAGTCTGGTGGCGTTTGGTCTGGTCAAGACACGTTAGACACGGCGTCTGCTCTGGTCAAGTCGTGTTACCTGCGTGTTACCCTTGTGATCGAGGGTTGTTTCTGGTGGGAGAGAAATGCTTCCAAGTTCCGTACTTGAATAAGCAGAGAACCACGGGCCTGAAGTGAGTTTGTCATCTCGCAAGTCCGACTGAAGCGGCGTGCCGTGAACAGCAATCGCCGCTCCTCTTGGTTATTGGAGTTATTTGTATTGTAGCCCTGACAAGCAGCAAGTCAATGAGGATAATAAAAAACGAGAGAGAGAGAGAGAGAGAGAGAAAAAAAACACAACCCAGGATGTACCTCAATGGTTTGGGACTGGAACAGTGAGCAGCCATGTGAAAATAGCAGCTGCTTGGTGACAGGCTTCTGAGGATTGGGAAGACTGCACAGGGGTTTTTTGTGAGAGCGATAATATGGGTAATTAAAGATTATTACGGTCAGTGGAGGGGAGTTCGACAATGTTTCCTCTCCACTATGTTGTAACATGGAGAGGCAGAGGACAGCATCTGCCTTTTTATTCATACTTTTTTTTTGTTTGAATCTAGAGAGGAAGGCTTTTACTTAGTGTGATAATAGCACGTATTAGTCCAAATGTTTGCAATGTTTGGAGAGAGCCAAAAATAAAGAAACTGTAGGAGATCTAAACTTCTCCCAGTGAGTGTTGTAAAGATACAGGAAAGTTGTTTCATGAGAGGCCTTTTATGAGCACTATTTAGTGTCATCATACACACACTGTATAAGTAATTACTTTCACGAAGCTATTTTCTGCCATCGCTTTACAACGTGTGTGTTACAGCACCAAGTTTGGCTTCTCACATTCTCAAATTACTTCTGAGAAAACCTACAGTGACAAAGGGACGTTGTTCTTTTATTCAAGCAAGCCGTAAAAGCAAACAGCAGCATTTCTGTGTTCGAACCTGCATCCAAGCAGGACCTAAATATGAGCATTTAACTCAAATTTAAACCAGCACAATTAAACTATTGAAGGTTAAGATGAAGTAAATGAAGTTCGATTCAAAAAAACAAAAATCATATCACAACTACGACGAGCTTGATGTTGCTGAGTAGTTGGAGCTTGTTGTCTGAAGCCATTCAGTAGAGAAACATTTGGTGCATCCCTGTAATCACAACTAAAAGTAACTTTTCTGATCTGCTGAGAAGTAGTGAAATAAACTTTCTTCTTATTTGGTCTGAAAATATGCAAAACAACACAGAAAGAGGCCCGGGCATGATTTTTAATGAGCTCGCTTCTCCAGTTATCAGCGCGAGGGCGCCAACGTGCCCTGTAACAGAAGGTGATGTCTGAAGAGGGGGGGCAGCAGTGGCCCCCGTATAACCGGCAGACCAACGGACGCTGCCAGCCAGAGGGAAGCGTTTCCCAGCCGCACTGTGTAATTGACTCTGACAAACACCTGCACTGACACCGCTCCGGTGCCAGCACGCTGCCAATCAGTCAGCCCTGTGGCACGGCTCGGGCCCAGCGGCCTCCCCGCCGGCTTGGCGCTCACCCCAGGCTCCGGCGCTCGCGCGTGTTGGTCCGGGCACGAGATGACGCCAATTAGCTGCCCCCGTCGCTGGCGAGGTCGGGGGAAGGCTCATGTGGAGCTCAGCTGTCACAGTCGAGGCAAATGCGCGCGGTCACACTGATCCAAAGCAAGAGCTATTGGAATATTTGCCTCTGTCGAGATGAAGAGCAGCTGAAAGGCTCAGCGCACGCGTGTCTGAAAGCCGCTCCAATCCGTGTGCCACGACTGGCTCGTACGCTGATTTAATGCGCCGTGCCCAAGGAAAGCAAAATAATCACTGATTATTGCTGCACACGTGTTTGTCCTCGGTGTTTTCCCGTGTCCTCTGTGACACATTAGGTAGGAAAATGATGGCAACACTGAAGCAAGCATATATTTGACTGATTCTCAGCTGATGGGTGAAGCTGCTGAACGTGTTCTTCACCAGCAAAATATCCTACAGCTCGAAGAAATGCATAAAACGCTTATTCTGCAGCTGGCCAAGACCTCATCTCAAGGGTCTGTGGTTGACACCACGTGTGTCTGTTTGGACCCCGAAAGTTGATGATATCAAAGTGTGTCTCAGATGCATTTTAATGTGAAGAGGGACGAAGGGGCAGAGGAACAGTTCCTGGTTGGATTTCCTCTCTGAGTTAATGGTGCTTGTGTTCGGTGCTTATCAGTCGAGAAGCCCATCACAGTGCCTTGTCCCATTCCCTGTGAGACAGGTGTGTATCGGCAGGATGCTGATGCGCAACACTGGAGAGGAACCTAAGCTGACATTTATGTCGTGCATCTCCGCTGGTCGGACGCACATAGAACTGCAGAACTCAGCCAAACTGACAGGCGTCATCCTCTAACCAGTACAAATGTGCATGTGAAATATCAAAAGGATCGGTTCAGATTTGCAGTCTGCTGGCCGTTCACAAGAAAACCCTCCGCAGGCATAACAAACTCTTCATCTGGTGAGACAACAATGAAAACAGAGAATTTACACATCATAAAAGCTCAGTTTTGTTTGGGTTTTTTGTTGTACATAAACTGGCCTTTATCTGATTTAACCTAAAGTGAGACGGTTCTAGTGTCACTCTCACTTACCAAAATCAGTCGACAAGTACCCTATTAAGAGGCAACAACTGGGGTATTAAGTTGCTTTGACTGCAATTTGGACTGACTTTGGTGTTCACTGCTTTTTCTAGTGAAATCAGAAGCTTAAGAGACAGTTGCAGGACAACAACGTGGCTCAGGCAGCTTCCAGAAGCACGAGTTCTTCATGCGTCGCTTTCAGCACTAATGCTCTTTGAGCCTCCAGTGAAGCCTTAATTGACTTGGTGATGTGATGAATAATGGTAACAATGATGATGAAAAAAAAATAGCAAGTTTCTTCAATAAAGAAATCAGCTCTCTCTGACTCTCTCTCTCTCTCTCTCCCGTTCACTCGCTCCCGTCAAACTATCAAACAGGCGACAGCTCTATAGCCTACTAAATCTCATTACCAATAGACTGCCATGCATTTATATGTTAATGAGTTCAGTATCAGCTCTGTCATCTTGTTATCACGCGATGACAGACTAAATAAGCCATTAAAAGATTGTGATCATAAACAGAAATGACAACCAACGACGAGTCCAAGTCCGTTGACGACTCCAAAAAGTCTGCAAGCCAGCGTTAGCGGCTGCAGAACGGACGGTGGCCCCACTGCTTGGTCTGAGTTCAAGGGTGTGTGTGTGTGTGTGTGTGAAGGCTCGCATGGACCGAGGCCTCAAGGCTCGCAGCTGGCTAGCGGAACACACACTTGTCGAGTACGGTAACACACCTGACTTTGTCCAGGCGGGAGGGAGAAACACCAGTAGGGAGTGTATGGCATGGGTGGTCGGTGGGTGCTCAGTGGGGTGTTTGTGTAACCTGCAGTCTGTCACAAATCTCATTTCTGACCAGCGACGTCTGACTCCACCTTCCTGGGTGCCACTGTGTCCTTGATAATACAGTGTGTGTTAAACCAGTTTAGGTCAGCCCAAAGGGGAAGATAACAAAAGCTAAGGTGGATGTTGCTGACAAAGCAGGAACTGAGTTTCCATTCAAATGTTTTTTTTTTATTGGAATTTATTGCACTGCTGAACTGCTGATTCATCAACACTTTCTTTTTCCAGGGAAAAAGCTCACAACAGTTAAAGTAGTGCATGTATAAAACGCCGAGTCGGAATCCAGTTGAGCTAATCCAGTTGACATTCAACATCTGGATGGAAAGTCCAGTTTCAGTCGTATTGTTTAAATGCACTTAGAAGTCCAGTTTTGCCCAAATGGCTTAATGCTGATCCTTTAGTCTTTGGCGGTGCGGCTTTCTTGTCGCTGTTCCTGCGCAAGTCAGTGACCATCGACAGTGTGAAACACACAACTGCTCTGCAAGTGAAGCACAGAGTCACCAACGGGCGGCAGGCCATCAGCAAGGCTTTGGCTTGCTCCTTTATGTTCTATGAGTCAGTGTCAGAGTCCGAGCCTTCGCCTTCGGAGTGGTCCTGACAGCTCTTTGTTGCAAACAAAAGTCAGAAGGAGCCAGAGGAGGGGAGAGGATGGGGGGCGGGGGGAGGGGGGGGGGAGTCAGGCAGGAGAGTAGTCCCTCTGCGACGGAGTGCAAATTCACCCGACAAAAATCAATGTCACTTAATAACTAAACAATTTCCTCTAAATACAGCCATTGATGTTGTGACAGCTCCTATTTGGGGCGGCTCTGTTTGCCCGCTCAGATGGGGATGGGGGTGGGTGGGGGTGGGTGGGGGTGTTTCCCTCCCAGCTGCAGCCGGAGTGACGCCTCAGCACTGTTCCTATGCAAATACATGGCAGTGACTTCCAGCGTGTGCACATTCTTCTTTAACCTTCCGAGGATCGATACCTGTGCCATTCCAACTCGCAGTTTTGTGCCAGCTGAGTGCCCAGCTGTAACCACGTAGAATGACAGTCGTGTCCCATCAGTGTCCTTATGGGTTTCACCAAGACAGTGGAAGCGCAAACTACTTTGATGTTTAGGGAGCAGGACACAGTTTGGTTTGCGATGCAATATGGTGATTATTTACTCACAGAATAGAAAGCATGATAAAAAGCAACCACCTTTAACTGTTCTGTATCTTTCTAACACAGACTGGGTTGTACGGCTTGATGAACGGAACTTTTCAAGGTCTTTTTTCTTCTGTGTGACAGAAACATGAGAGCGTCGTCTTGTGTCACCTCAACACCTGTGTCACCTCAGGAGCAGTGTTGCCAGATGGGGCTCATTTTGAGCCCTTTAACCAGGTTAAACAACATCAGGCCAAACACACATGTCCAACAAGTGCTGTGTCCTCGCTCTCATTTGGTTTGTTGATTAAATTTGAATGAAGTCGTTGACTTGTCGAGTCACTAAAAAATGTTTTTGGGCACTTTTAAAGAAAGTGTCCCAAACAGAGTTCAAAGGTTAAGTGAGAGAAATGCTACTCGTTGTTCCCACCAGCGTTGTGCCCAGAGTGTTGCCAGGTTGCCACTCTTCTTGTCCCGTCTCCCGATTGCGGACTGCCTGTTTACTGGAGTGATGAAGCTGAGCAGTGTGGATTGTGTTTTGTTAGCTTGTGTCATTAGTGTTTGTTGATAATTAGCCTACCTAGAATCTTAAAAAAATGATCAACATTACAGCTCAGAAGGGGAAAAAAACGAGAGAAAACACTGACACCTAAAAAAAAATCCCTGAAAAACCACATGGTAATTCCTTAAAACCATTAAATTAAACTTCAGGCACATTAAAGTATCATTTCTGATGGAAAGTAAATAGACATTTTAAATCCTGTTATATATTGTTATTGCAGCCTTTTAGTGTTACATGTGAATATAAAAGATACATCTTTGTATAATAGGCCTGCTTGTTACACCCCCTCAGTAAGAAAGCTGAATGTCAAGGGAGGATAATAGTACAGCTCTGAATAAATGGGACAATTTATTACCACCCACGCAGCGACCCTCATTACGTTCTCAGAGGTCGAATCGACTGTAATTACTTGCAATTAGAAACTTAAAGGTGGTTAGAGGGTTTGGTTTCTGCCTGAATCTTTTTTATTCACAGGGAAACATGGAGGGGGGGGGTACAAAGAAGAGAACAGAAAATAGGAAGGGTCACCAGGGGAAAAAAAAGGGGGGGGCAAAAAGCGGCCAAAATGGGGACAGAGCAGGAAAAACAGACACCTTCCACATGTTGTGAAGCAGTAAACGTTGTTCAGGCAGGTGAAACTTCCACGGCAACAGTCTTGCAGTTTTCTGTGATGGCACCACGGCGAGCTGCAGGGTGGGGGGTGGAGCGGGGGGCGCTTGACGGGGATGGTGAGCGGTGCAGCCTGCGCTCACCCACAAAACCTCCTCCAATTCCAGTGACCTGGACCTGGGCCTCCTGTGGTGATGGCAACACAAAGAGCAGCCCTGTGGGATACTCGCTTCTCCCGGGACCTTTGTTAGACCAGTCACAGAGGTGCAGTCACACAAAGGTGTGGCCGCTGTTGCCGGATAGGGAAAGTTTGGGCTTTGACTCTTGCGGGGTTGACCTGCTGTCGCAGTTCACCTGCTGACGTCGCCTCCCAGCCAATCAGTGGCCCTCATTCTGCCGAGTTTGTGTTCTCCTTGAGTCGGCTCACCTGAAACCTCCAGTCAAGTCCTGACGCTCGCTCACCCGTAAAGCCTCCTGAAGTGTAAGCTTGTCAGTGCCAGTGGAAATAAGGTGTTTTCCACCAGTACCTACAAGGTTCTCCTAGCTGTCGCATGATGTTCCTGCGTAGACGATGATGTTTTCATGTGAAGTTGTAGTGACCTGCTGCTCCCACAGCAAACAAAGCTAAACCGACTCACTTTCTGACAGTACAACACTTCAGGTACACACAGGTATTAGTAAAGTACATCTACTTGTGCTTTTCTGCTGAATAAATATGTATTTTCTTGAGTTTTTCTTGCAGCTACAAACCAGAGTACATGAGGTGTGGAGAGTGGAGCGTCTCTTGAGATATTTGTGTTCGGCTTCTCATTGACTTTTCGACCCACAGCAGCAGCTGCTACTTGTTTACATGAAGGTATTCAGATTTGACAGGCCAAGGTCAGCCAGGAGAAAGGTGTTCTTTGGTGAGTTTATTTTGCATCAACACAACCAAACATCACACACCATGTTTTGTTCTGACACCGGATCTGTCAGGAGATATTTGCATATTTGTTTTAATTCCTCGGGGGCAGCGGCAGCTGGGTTTTTTTTTTGTTGTTGCTTCTTACTGATAGCAGCAATTTTGGCACTTCAGATGCTTGTCATGGTGCACTGATCAAATCTCCCCTGCTCGGGTGTCACTCATTTAGATGTGGCTCTACTCTCCTGGTGGAGATCATTAGAGATAAATATGGTTACACAACCAGACAACAGCAACCCTGACTCTGAAACACAATTACGCTTTCACACACTTTCTTCAGGGGGGGAGGAAGAACAAAAAAAACCGCTCATTTGTTCAGACATCTGTTGTTTATGCCTTGTTGTCATCACAAAAGTCATTCAAGCAAATCACCATGAAAATCAACCAAAAGTGCAGGTGTCAATCTTAATACCAACTGTGTGGACTCTGTTGTGACTTTGGCACCGTGGCACGTCACTTTGTGGTAGCTGTCGTTAGTGATTAATGCAATTTGCACTCGCAAAGTAGCAACTGCACGACAATAATCAGATGCCAAGAAAGTGACCTGAAGAACTTTGAATTCTGGGACATAAGTCAGTCTTCAATCATAAATGGTTTCATGGTTTCGCTGTGCAGATGAACTGTGTGGCTCAACCCCCCCCTTAAATATCAACCAGTGCACCATGCTGCCGACCAACCAGCGTTAGATCAGTCAAAATAAACTGTCCACTACTAACAATCCTATTTGAACACTAGGTGATGGTGGCTGTGCTCAGAGAGGCTGCAGCTGCATTTAAAAGCTGATGTAGAGGGGAGTGTGTCGAACCTACTCCCAGTTTCAGTACAATGATTTGTCCTGAATACCAGTGAAGTGGGGTGGTGGTGGAGGGGGATCCTCTTCTGTGTGTGTGTGTGTGTGTGTGTGTGTGTGTGTGTGTGTGTGTGTGTGTGTGTGTGTGTGTGTGTGTGTG
>JAUESF010000070.1:20237204-20249746 GCA_032274765.1 Malacoctenus tetranemus | reverse complement strand
TTTGTTTGTTTGTTTGTTTGTTTGTTTGTTTGTTTGTTTGTTTGTTTGTTTGTTTGTTTGTTTGTTTGTTTGTTTAAGGTCCAAATGGGCAACCTGAACTTCTCTCTCGGGAAGGTGCAGTACGACAATCTCAGCCTGTCCACATTTCCTCTGGAGGCTCAGATTGGAGTTGGGGCAGGGGCTTCCATTGTGGCCCTCATCGTCCTGATCATCGTGCTCATTTACAGGTCAGTCTCCAGGATCACACATGGCCGACAGTGGAGCTGAATTCACAGCTCAAGAACTTGGTGCTGCAAAGTGATTGAGCTGTGTCCTTTGTGAAACAGTGTGAAGAGGCTTGAGGAGCGTTGTTAGTGTTTCCAATCATTCCAATAAGGGAAATGGAGCTTTGTGTTCGTGTGCTCGTCGTGGTCCCAGTGAGCCAAACTGATTCAGTGCAACTGTCAGCTTGATTAGTGTGTTACTGCCAACTCAGTTTTTCCCTCCTCATGATGGATCGTATCAGATGGAGCAACTGTAGCTACTGCTGTGGTCAGTCTCAGGCTTTTAACAGGCAGCTGTCCTGTCCTGGTTTCTGAACAGTTTTCTGTCATCAAGCGACATTAACACTACACTGTTCCTGTCCTTGCACACATTCTGATGACTGTTTTGGATCACAAGCATAAATTTTTGATTAAGCTTGAAGTATTTTTTTCCAAAATGATGAACTGTCTTGTAATATAGCGTTTATTCATGACTATGTCATGCGAAATGTAAAGTTTCAAGCTCAATGGCACCATTCAGTAGATCAGTGGTCCCTAATCCAGTCAGTCAAAACAATAGTTGTATCAGTTAGTGACAGGATGGCTATCAAACCAGTCTGTGGTCCTGGCCCTCATCGACTGTATAAGTATGAGGTGTAATCACTGAAGTCTGTCCGTGACACCTCACGTTCAGGACTAAGGCAGCGTGTTCCAGACTAGCCAGTGACTCCAGCATAGTGAAGCGATTAACACCAGACCTGGTGGTTTAGAGTTTGGCCACTGGAGTCACATGAGACATTCATTTGATGGATGGACTGTGTTTTTCTATGAGCCAAGTCTGCAGCTGCTTGAAATGAACCTGCAGCAGTCACCGGCAGGCCCACCAGGTGATGCTCTGCTCATGCGTGTGTGCGTGTGCCTCACCAACAGGAGAAAGAGCAAGCAGGCGCTCAGGGACTACAAGAAAGTGCAGATCCAGCTGGAGAACCTGGAGACCAGCGTGAGAGACCGCTGCAAGAAAGAGTTCACAGGTGAGTGAGCTGGAACACAGCCAGACTGCAGAACCGATGGAGGAGTCAGAAAAGATGTGAGATGGAGGCAGAGTCTCAGCCTGCTGAGGTCAAAGGATCCACTTTGTTTCATTAACAGCAGCCAAAGAAAAGGATCCAACACAGCCTCTGAAAGAACCACTGCACTGATTCTGCAAAGCTCTTACACTGCACATTCATCTTCATCTCACAGATTCTCAAGCGCTCTCTTCAGCAGCTTGGAGTCCTGGACATTCTTGCAGCTCTTCCAACCTCTCCCCTCTTTTCTTTTGCTCCTTGCACAGATCTGATGACTGAGATGATGGACCTGTCCAGTGACCTGGTGGGCTCTGGCATCCCCTTCCTGGACTACCGAATGTATGCAGAGCGCATTTTCTTCCCAGGCCACCGGGAGTCTCCACTGAGGCGAGACCTGGACATCCAAGAGATCCGGCGTCAGACGGTGGAGCAGGGCCTGGTGCAGCTGTCCAACCTGCTCAACAGCAAACTCTTCCTCACAAAGGTAGCTCGTGCAGCATCATCGCTTTACAACACGCTGGTCTCAATACAGAGACACATGTGATGTAATCCTATGTTTAACCACTCCTCCTCCTCCTCCTCCTCCTCCCAGTTTATTCACACCCTGGAGAGTCAGCGGACCTTCTCCCCCAGAGACCGGGCCTATGTCGCCTCTCTCCTGACAGTTTCACTTCATGGCAAATTGGAATACTTCACTGACATTCTCAAAACTCTTCTGAATGACTTGGTGGAGCAGTACGTGGCTAAGAACCCCAAACTGATGCTGCGAAGGTGAGAAGAGACACAACCAATTCGACTGCACCGTCACTTGTTTCAGGCGCTGCAGTTTTACACGTGTCTTTGTGTTTGCGTCCGCAGGACAGAAACCGTGGTTGAGAAGCTGCTCACCAACTGGATGTCCATCTGCCTCTACACTTTCCTGAGGGTCAGTCTGAACTTAAGGGAGGAGTGAAAGATGCTTCATCAGTGCAGATGGTCCAGAATGTTCTGTCAGTGTAGGTGACAGTAGGTGAAAGGAAGGTCCACTGTTTAGACCCACTGACCGACATCATCCAGAAAACCTTCATGTAACGGTGTCTTTGTGGGCGCTCTGGCCTTCTGTTACCAGTACTGAGTTGTACATTTGTGCCTTTCAACCAGGTTATCCTGGTTGAAAGGCACAAAATAAAGGAGTGATTTTGTGCCACTTGTGTGCTAAAGGATGTAGTGGGGAAAAACCATCAGGATGGAGAGTGTCCATAGCTGGAGAGGCCCGGGTGTAAGGCTGTTAAACGCATGGCTCCTTGTGGCATGGTGCTCATATCAAGTGGTTGTGTTAACCAGAGAAGTGAGGAGAACTATTCTGAGGAAACAAAAACACCAACAAAAATCTGGTCTAACATCTGGCGCATCACTTCACTGAGACTCTGTCAATAATGATGTACCTTCATTTTCTACTCACCTCCATGCTGAACAACACTCTGAAGCACTTTTCTGACGTCTCAAATACAGCTGGAGATCTTTCAGGTTTCTTGTTATCTGCCCACGTTCAAATAACAGCGGTGGATAGGGCCCGGTACAAAAACGTCCATAAAGTCCACAAAAACGTGTCAATATTCCTCCATACTGCTCGTCCAATGTAATCCAAGTGTCCTGAGTGGGTGCCGTCCATAATTGACTCGCAACCAAATCATTTACAATGTTTTTAGAGCCTAAACAGCTGCAGATGCTTTTTGGTGCTTCAGCAGTGTCTTTGTAGTGTGACTGGCTCGCTCCCTCCTGCGGAGTGTGGGAGCTGCTGTTCTTACTCGTTTCTGTGTGCAGGACTCGGCTGGAGAGCCTCTGTACATGTTGTTCAGGGCCATCAAACACCAGGTGGACAAAGGACCAGTGGACGCTGTAACCGGGAAGGCCAAATACACCCTCAATGACAATCGGCTGCTGCGCGAGGACGTGGAGTACAAAACTCTGGTGAGCACAAGACAGACTCAAACTCACAAGTCGTTCATTGAACATTGAAGCTACATCAGAACATTAGTAGAACCTCCATCACGTTACCTCCCTGACGCCATATTGCTTGTGTTCTTGTGCAGACCCTGAATGTGTTAGTGCAGGGGGGTGGAGTGAATGAGAGCCAGCCTTTGCCCTCCAAGGTACTGGACTGTGACACGATCACTCAGGTGAAGGAGAAGCTGCTGGATCAGGTGTACAAGGGCACGTCGTTCTCCCATCGGCCCCACGCAGACTCACTGGACCTAGGTTAGAAAAGACACACCCACGCACGCACACACACATAAACGCGCGCACACACACACACACCTTGCTGATGGTGCAGCTGCTGTCTGTTGTTCAGAATGGAGGTCTGGTGTTGCTGGACATCTCATCCTTTCAGATGAGGACTTGACATCAGTCATTCAGGGCAACTGGAAGCGCATCAACACACTGCAGCACTACAAGGTGAGGCCAGTTCACCACCACACCCTCCTGTAGGACGACTCCCCGGCAGACAGAGACGGTGCGCCGGGAGGAGTGTCGCTAATTCACACTTTCTGTCACTAACCAGGTTCCAGATGGAGCGACTGTTGCTCTTGTCCCTCGTCACACGAAGCACATTCACCATGACAACCATGACTACATAGTAGGAGAAAGTAAGATCCTGTCCTCTAATACAGAGTGGCATGTTTCACTAATATGGAGGGTCCTTCCCATCATGTTCTTCTGTGGGTCCGGCCGTGGGTCACTTTTAAGAGAAAAGTGAGAAATAAATGTCTGTGCTGGCTGTGAGGGACTTTACAAATACATGTTTTCAGAGACCCCCATGCTGGAGGACGCAGACGAGGGAGGAGTGAGGCTGTGGCACTTAGTGAAGGCCAATGAGGAGCCGGAGCTACCGAAGCACCGCAGAGGCAGCCTGAGAGAGAGGGAGAGAGCCAAGGCCATCCCTGAGATCTACCTGACCCGCCTGCTTTCAATGAAGGTCCGTGCACTGTTGACACCTGTCCACCTGTCCACCTGTTCACCTGTCCACCTGTCCACCTGTCAGTCTCGCTGAACTCGCTCAGGAAACAAAAGGTTTTAGGACGTGGTGAAGACTCGTCACGCGTGCTTGAATCTTTCTTGTGCTTGATTGGGCGTGACTGTACGATCAAACATGATCCAGTTCACCAGTCTCACCATTGTGTCGTGCACAAGCTAACCCATGCGAGCAACCTCATCAGCGTTCACGACGGAGTCAGGAAAGCAAAATCACCCTTTGAAGACAGTGCAGCTCCACTCTGTGCGACTGTGAGACGCAGCTCAGAAATGCAATCAAACATGTCCCTTTATCCTCAGTCATCAGCAGTGAAGCTTGGGACAGAAGTGACAAAAGTCTTCTTTGAGCATCATTGTGTCTTAAAAGCAGCTGTCTGTTCTGATCCTCACTGAATTCTGACTTGTTTCTCCTTGATAGCCCTCAGGGGAGAAGATGGGCTAGAACTGTTAAAGCTGAGGAACGGGTTAGAACTGAAAGTAGAAACTGGAGGAATGAAGGAGTTCTTGTGTTGTGCTGAGATTGGTTCTCAAATGTTTTCCCAAAGACCACAGTGAGTCACAAACAAGACAGAGTCATTCAAAAGGCCTGATGTCACCCATTTGCACCAACTAGGCAGAAACCTGTGAACACAACAACAGTTTGTCCCTCAAGTCTTCTGCCTAAACAAAGGATTCACAAGATTCTGGTGAATAATTACAATCAGTACCTCACTTTCTGCAGCCCTGGTTCAGAGAGAGACAAGCCCCACTGACTCTGTCTCTCAGTACAGACCATAAATCACTTCAGTAGGTTAATGGGATTCATTTGGGAATAAAATGATCGACTTCTCTCTCTTTTGGTTTCAGGGGACACTGCAGAAGTTTGTGGACGACCTGTTCACAGCCATTCTAAGCACCAGCCGTCCCGTCCCACTGGCGGTCAAATACTTCTTCGACCTGCTGGATGACCAGGCTGGACAGCACAGCATCTCTGATGCAGAGACCATTCACATCTGGAAAACAAACAGGTAGGCCAGCGCCAGAGACGGCCGCGGCGGGCCGATGGAGCGCCTGTTGTGGGCCTGTTGTGTGTCGCTCTCCTTCAGACGTTTCATTGAAACGTGTCTCGTGCTGTTTCAGTCTTCCTCTGCGTTTCTGGATCAACATTGTGAAGAACCCGCAGTTCATCTTTGACATCCAGGCGTCGGATCACGTGGACGCTGTGCTCTCAGTCATCGCTCAGACCTTCATGGATTCCTGCACCATTGCAGAGCACAAGCTTGGACGGGTGCGTGTGCTGTGGTCTTGCTTACGAGATGATCAGTGAGCCGGTTGGAGGTTGAGTTGATGCAGCCTCTGTACAGAGTGATCCCTCTGTTCTTTGATTGCATTGTTGTACCCCTCTACACCCTGCTGGCACTTGTCCATTAGCACCTCTTCAGCATCGCTCAGCTAAACTCTCCCTGGTTTCAGAGCATTTGCATTTTGATCTGATGCCTTTTAAATGGGGTCTGTTTTTGGCCACAGTTCCAGGTCAGCCAGAGCAAACTGAAAGGTGCTACTGACAGGCTGCTGGCTGCTAGCTGGCCATCAAGTTTATCAGTGGGAGAGTCAGCACCTCATTAGCAAAGCATGAGCCAACAAGGGTGCCAGGAGACCATGCCCAGTTTAGTGTGTGTGTGTGTGTGTGTGTGCAGCTCCTCAGGTCGACACTGTGCTTACTGTGTCTTGTTGTGTCTCTGTGTCGTGTCATGTCTCTGTGTTGTCACTGTGTTGTTTTGTGTGACTGTGTCTCGTTGTGTCTCTGTGTCGTGTCACTGTGTTGTCTCTGTGTTGTGTTGTGTGACTGTGTCTAGTTGTGTCTCTGTATCTTGTCACTGTGTTGTCTGTGTGTTGTGTTGTGTCTCTGTGTCGTGTCACTGTGTGGTGTTGTGTCTCTGTGCCGTGCCGTGGTGGTCAGAGCAGGGACTGGTGTGAGCGTGTGCAGCGGTGGTCTCGGTGGGCTCCCTTCCTCAGAGGTTCAGGTGTCTCCCTGCTGCAACACACCTGTATCCAGTGAGGCTCATTAGCAGGCTGCTGCAGAGCTTTGAAGCATCACACTCCTTTAAAGCAGCTGTGGAGCAGGGAGACGTCTGCAGGTCTGAGGACGTCTGAGGACGCCGACCCTCCAGGATCTTGTTTGGACACCAATGGACTCATGGAACGGCTCTGTTACTCTTTCTTTGATTAATGTTTGTTTGTTTGTTTGTTTGTTTGTTTGTTTGCTTTGTCCAACAGGATTCACCTATTAACAAGTTGCTGTACGCAAGAGACATTCCCCGCTACAAACAGATGGTGGAAAGGTCGGCTCCTCTCAGCTCAACTTTCACATGCGACTGACTGGTTCAAATGCAGCTCTTCAGCCAAACCCAGACAGACAAATGACAGATTAAAGAAAGCAGTTTGTCAAAGGTCATCGTCGAAGAGAAGCTTCTCATTGCATCAAGAGTAACACATACAGACACATGCAGTATTCTCAGAGTTCTCTCTTAGTGTTTCATCTACTTTGATTGTGCGAGGCACCTCTCCAGTTTTAGGGAGTGGTGTTCTATAAGCAGCTGTTTGACTTGAGCTTCCAAGGTCCTACAAACACGCGTCCTGCCTGTGATTGATGATGACCTGACGGGTGTTACAGGTACTACGCAGACATCAGGCAGACGATATCAGCCAGCGATCAGGAGATGAATTCTGCACTGGCTGAACTGTCCCGGGTGAGTCGCCTCACCACCTCACTACACTTACAACCTGTTGTGTTAAACACATGCACGGGCGTGTGACATCGCTCCTTCATGTGTGTGTTTCAGAACTACTCTGGAGAGCTGAACTACCTCGTGGCCCTGCATGAGCTCTACAAATACATCAACAAATACTATGACCAGGTGTGTACTGTTGGGCGCTGTTGGGCTTTCAAGTAGGTTGTTTGGTGATTGACAGTCAATTGATTAATTGCTAAGCAACAGATATGCAAATTATAATTATCAATTATAATTTCATAATTTCAGGGCACCAATTGTTTTGGGATCTCTAGCAGGTTAAATTTGGGGGTTGACAATTGATTAATTGCTGAGCAACAACTATTTTAAAAAATGACAATTATCAATGATAATTTAATAACTTCGGGGCACCACCCTGTAAACAGGGATCAATGACCAAACCAGTGAGTCTCCAAATGAAGGGATTTGTCAGAGAAATCACTAAATTGAAGGATGAGATCGAGCACTGACCGTACAACCAGCAGTTACCACAATGATGTACACAATCATCACTTAGAGGCCTCTTACTCCACACACAACTGTTTAGTACAAAATACATCTTGTCTAAATCCATACATTATCAATAAACTAGTCTAAAGCTGTCTATGAAGGCATACACATAAAAAGAGCGAGTGTTGGCTTATTGCTGCTTCTTGTCTGTGACTGTCTTGCATGCAGATCATCACGGCGCTGGAGGAGGATCCGACGGCCCAGAAGATGCAGCTTGGTTACAGACTGCAGCAGATCGCTGCTGCTGTGGAGAATAAAGTCACTGACTTGTGACTGAAGACCTGGCAACCAGTGCCACTGCACAGAGACTTGAGGGACTGAGAGCTCTGATGATAATGAGCTGTGTGTGTGTGTGTGGGGGGGGGGGGGGCGGGGATCAACCGAGGAGCAGTAAAATCAGGTTCGGCGCTTGGGTTCAGCTGAAATCAACACGGCACGCTTTGCACTTTGAGGTTGTGTTATGAGGAGTGCTTTGTGAATACCATTCATCATTATCACTACGGTCATTATTGTCATGATTATTATTATTATTCTAAGTATTGTTGTTGTTTTGAGCACACTCCAAAATGACCTGAGGAGACACATGGACTGTTTTTCACATGGAGGCAGCCAGAGATGTTGCTTCATGGCTGCCGGCGGACTCGGCACTTAGCGAGCAAACTTACTGGTCAGAAACCATTTGAACCAGCAGCACCTCCTCATGCTGTGGGGGGGGGGCTTCGTGCTACTACTCCCACATATCGTCTGTGTGTGTGTTAAGTCTGCATCCTGCATTCCTGGTTTTACAGTACATGTTGGGAGGATAAACGTGAACCGCTTCTCTAAAGACGGTCTCTGTATGTTACATTCACTGCCAAGTGTTTGTGCTCAGCCTCACGGTGGGAACTCCAAGTTGTTGTGCTGACTGTATTTTTTCTCAACTGGAAGGAAGGATGTAGTCTCGCTAAAATGGCACATTCAGGATTTATCTAGGTACAAATGCTCTCTGTGCCTTTCCAAAGACAGCTGGACATATTAGTCTGGTGAAACGTTTGCTTTTGAACCGTACTGAGTTTAAACACACACATTGAAACATCCAGAACACAACTGATGCTGATGACATTCAGAGGTTCTGCTTGCTGGTAGTTGTGCTGTTTTATCACTTGATCCCTCATGTTGAGTCCAGTGCTTGAGCCAGCATCTGCCTGTCTGCCTGTCTGTCTGTCTGTCTGTCTGCCTGCCTGTCTGTCTGTGCCTCTGCCTTGTCTTTGTGTCTGTCTGCCTACCTACACATTCCCTTGAATCTTTCCTCTGAAGCTTCTCCAGATGAACGACAGCAGCTGATCCCTGTTGTCTGACGTGTGTGACACTGAGTGGTCGACTGAACGTCCGCACAGGTAAAGCTGTAAGCGAACCCCAGTGGGAGCTGAGCTGAGCCATAGCGAGCATCAGTGACATGATGTCACCAAAGAAGCTGTGACGTTTGGAGCAACTTGTACCAAAAGTGCAAATCTTTGCAGTCCGTCCGTTTCAGCGTGTTCATGAAAGTGTAAGAGGGACGTTTTTACCAGATGCTGCAGATTGTGCTTCCTCCTTCCCCCTTCTGTCATCTTTATCATGGCATAGACAACAGATCAGCTCCCACATCTTGTTTTTGTTTTTATTTGCGTTTTATGGAACACCTGGGCATTTTTTATCGGCAGACATTTCTACTTGTCAGTCATTTATTTCTGTTTTTGATTGAAAATTGGAAGTCAGAAACTTCCTGCGTCAGTTTTCTAAAATCCTCCCAATCGTGACACTTGGTCTTTATCCTCGTTTTGCGTGCGATCATGTGGACGTGTGCGGTGTCGAGGGAGGGGGGAAAAAAGTCCACACATACTGTAATGTCTCCCTATGAAGTGCTGTTTGTTTCTTTTTGTACTTGCTGTAACATTGTACGACTTTTGTGTTGAATAATTCATGCTGTTCCAGTCCAGGCTGAGACGATGGGTACTGCGAAACGTTTTTTTTCTAGGTTTCATCATGTGTTGTTTACAGTCCCTGTACTGACCACCAGGTGAGGCTGAGTCAAAGTGTCAGTGTGTGTGCGTTTTTGTTCCTTTTAGATTGTCGAGGTTTTAAAGTGCTGGTGTGTGAGGTGGGCTTGTTCTGTTCTGCACAAGGACAACGTGACGGAGACTCTTGCTGTTTTCCTTCATCCGACCAGTCGTAAGGGGACGCCCCTGAGGACTTCATGTGCTGCTGGGGCTAGATGTAGGCCAGTGTAGTTTTGTGTGTTGAACCAATTCACCCAACATAAGCCCTTGGGTTGCTGATTCCTGATCTGTAATCATGCAGTTTTTTTCATTTTTAAATCAACTCTTTGTTTGTTTATGCTGGTCCCTATTCTGGTCTGATTCACCCCAGTTTCCAAGCATTTCCACAAGGTGCATCGAGTTTTCCAGTAGCTCTCTGGCTGTGGTTCCGACCACACTGGATGAGCTGCTCGGCAACAGGCTGATTGGCCAGGTAGTGCCAGAGCAGGTGTGACAGCAGCTCAGAAAAGCTGCCGTTTTTAAATGTGGCCGCACTGAAGTGCTCATTTTTATTGCATCTTTCAATGAGGCAAAATGCTTGTAAAGACCACAATAGAACCAGGAGCCAGCATTCTGCATTGTTTGTTGATGTGTTGCACACACAGGAAGCCTGAGCGTTGTGTGAGCCTTATTTCTATTTTCTCTGTTAACACGATGAAACAAAAGGCGATAAACAGCACTGTGCAACAACCGGTGGCTATGCTGCAGTGTTTGTTTGGCAGACCGAGCAACAAGTTCACCAACGTCCAAGTTGCTGCTTGTTGGTTCCACGTCGTGTTGGCTTCCACTGCTGAGGAACACCAACGGCTTCTTGTCGAATGTCGCATCCGCATCAAGTCATTTGAGCGCTTTTGAAGCAGATGCATTCAGGAAAGCAGCGGCGCGCTCTCTTCTCGGGAGGACTTCTTTCACAGTCGGACACTGTACTCATTATTTTATGTGGCTGGTGGTGAGGAAGTGAGTGGAAGTGCCCCTGGAAATGTACCAGGGGATTATTGCGTGACTCATTTTCTCACTGGATCATAAATGGCCAGAAGTAAAACAAATGTGTATGAATGGGTTTAAACAAAAGTAGGGAAATAATTGTTACGGACTAATGGTCAACTAATGGTCTAGATATGAATGACCAAAGTGTGTGTGTGTGTGTGTGTGTGTGTGTGTGTGTGTGTGTGTGTGTGTGTGTGTGTGTGTGTGTGTGAGAGAGAGAGAGGGGTAGGGGCAGACCCGAGTAATGCTTTGCCGTCATTTGTGCTGTTTTTGAATATACCTGATTTATTTGAATCTCTCTTTTGTTCAGCAGGTAAAAACGTAGCCGTTAGACTTTTCAAAAGTAACACAGCAACTAGAGACTCAAATGAGCATAGGGTGTCTTTGTTATTATTGAGGGTTAAGTGTAACTGTTGTTAGTGTGTACAAATTTGTAAAAGTAGAGCAGGCTCTGCCAACGGCAGTTTCAAGAAGTTCAGTTATTTTTTGGGGGGGGGGGGTGTTAATATGTGTGTATATACTTATCTGATTCTAAATGTAACTATAGTGTTTTAACCTGTTTAATAAGAGAAAAATAAAGTTTATAGAGTATTCCTTTTATTTTTGTGGCTTTGCCCATTTTGTAAGCCTCCAGAGCTCCAGTACTGCACAAAATGCAGAGCTGACTGCCTTTGATGCAAGTTGAGTGTAGGCCCACCTGGTTTAAAGGAATAGTCCACCCAAACAATGATGTACCTGTAACCTGCAAGTTCACAACGCTACTGGACACCACTGGCAGTGGCGTTGCGAGGGTCTCTTGGGGCTCCAAGCAACCCCCCCCCCCCAACTCAACTCTACAGCTTACCGGGTTGTGGGACGTCCTGCAGCCCACTCCAGGAAAGGTCACCAGTTTCAGTGCACCAGGGCAACACACAGGGGGGGGGGGGGGGGGGGGACTACACCCACCCACTCACACCTGCACTGCTAAACAGTGTCGGTGTGTTATCAGTAGATTTGACTTTTTCCAAGTAAAAAAGTACTTACCATACTTCAAATAATCACTTAAGAAGTATCCTGCTTATTTCAAGGTCTATTGGTCTTGTTTCAATAGTGATTTCCCACTATTCAGTGGCGTAGCCGTCATTTTAAAAGTGTGTGTGTGGGGGGGGGGGATTGTTCAGAGGTCTATGGAGTGTTGTATCATCCTCTCAGTAAGTGGTTGTAATGGCTGTAAAAAAAAGTGCAGGGGAGGGAGGGCACAGCTACAGGAAGTGCGATGGATATGTCCCAGTCTACCCCTTGTCCGCTACGCCCATGCCACTGTTAGAGATTGTGCTCATCTAAAATAACTAACCAACTACGTCATACCAGAAACAAGCATATACAGTCATTTACCAATGAAAATTTTTGAAAAATGGAAAAATGCACAATTTCAAAGAAGCAGGAAAACGCTTAAGTTTTAGCCAATTTTGTCTTATTTTCAGTGCGCCAAGATAAAAGAGATGAGGGCCGAATATAGCCATGTGTTCAACTGGTTTTTATCTGTTTAGCGTGTCTGGACTCCAGTTCGCTGCTAATGTGTACTGCTCTGGAGCCTTCGTCAGAGTTTTCCCTCGCCGGATTCCGTAGCAGAACCAGGAACGTAAGTGGCGGCGGTGGTCGGCCATGTTGTCTCTGATACAGCAGAATTCACACAGAAGCTGTGGCGAGCCGGTGCAGGAGGGAGGCGAGGACCGTGGGACTGAGGACCTGCAGTGGCCTGGGACCCGTTGGCTGGAGCCGGTGATCAGGGGTAACTGTCTGCTCCTCTCGGACCCGCGCGGCCCCGCTGTTCCTTCGCTGTGTGTGTGTGTGTGTGTGTGTGTGTGTGTGTGTGTGTGTGTGGGTGTGGGTGTGTGTGTGTGTGTGTGTGTGTGT